>VZUI01032360.1:0-11819 GCA_013401135.1 Cettia cetti
CCAGGTTTTATGCCCTTGGTGAAGGAGGGAGGAGGGGAGAGGGTCTGCTGGCCAATGGAGACAGACCCCAGGAGAGGTGGACACAGGTTTACAGGTGCAAGGGTTTTTGGGAAGGTAAGTTTTACAAACATTTTCTGTAAACAGGAACACTCAGTGCAATATGGACTAGCTACACTAGTGTAATACAACATGCACCGACTTTTCCCAGCAGTGAAATGCACATTGATGAGCCTTGACTTCACCCTGTGGACTTGTTTCCATTTAAATTGTTCAAAATTCTGCAGAGAAACCAGCCAAAGCTGGCACAGGTAACGTGTTTTGGCCGATAATTGCATCTGGGAACAGAGGATGCTGGCTGGCAGTGTTCTGCAGCCATATGCTGGCTGGGTGGTTTGTGTGTTGATTTCTTGCCTGGGTTGTTTAGAATTCTGCATCAGTAAGTAAAGACATGGAAAATTACTGCTTTGTCCACAGTTATTACAGGAATCTAAGTCTCCAACTGGCCCTGGAAATCTTTGTGCTGCTTGATCCTAGTGCCAGAGCTCACTCCTCAGTGCTCTTGTTCAGCTACTCACACTCAGTTTTTGAGGTTCCAGTTTTCTCCAGTGAGTCACCCCCGTGTTACCTGGCTGCTCCAGGGGCAGAGGGGCAGTGTGGGGCTGCACAGGGATGTGCCTGAGCAATCCCAGCCCTCTCCAGTTTTGCATAGCAGTGAGAAATGCCCCTTTCATTCTAAACCTGTCCAGCCATTCCTCTTTGTTGTTGTTTCCTAAAGTCATCCCGTGGCCATCCGTGTGTCCTGTGCAGGCGGAGCAACAGCCAGGTCTGTCCATGCTCAAGGCTGCCCCGTGCCAACCATCCCACCATCAGTCTCTTTAAGACCTTTTTGTTTTGATAGTGGATACCACTGGAAGTCCTCCTAGGGATACAAAGGGGTTGTGTGGAGAGGTCCTCTTTATTCATTGTGCCTTGCTCCAGCAAGGGGGTCGTTTCTCTGACATGCATGTGTCTGCATGCTCCAGTAAATTGCATTTCTCCAGTGTGTATTAATTTTTTTTTTTTTTTCAGGCTGCTTGGGAGGGAATTTGTGTGTAAAATAACTAGGATTGCCCCTGGAGCCCCTTTCAGAAAGCACTCTACTGGCTATTTTTTGTTCCCTTGGTGGTAAAATAGTTAACTTATCATTTAAAAGCACAATAATCAGTACTTTCATGTTTGAGCTCTTTAGACCTCCCAGGAAACTGTCATTTGGATAATGCTCTTCAGATTTTATTGCTGTAATTTCATAACCTCTTTTGACTGAATGAGCTGAAAATTAAGTTTTAAATGCTTCAGCACAAGTGTCTGTCAGAACTGCCCCTCCTTTCCTGCCTGCTTGTGCTCCTGCTTCCGTGCATTTGCAAACCCAGAGTGATGGACTTTAGGCACCCTTCTGGGACCTTGCAGCACCTGCTTCAGCTCGGCTTTGCAGAGGCTCCTGCCTCCAGTGACCCTCACAAGAAGCTGCTGGTGCCTGTGGTTGTTCTTCTGATCAGGAATCTGGCAGACTCTCAGCACCCTCTGTCCTCTGTCTGAGCTGCCCCCAGCCCTGGCTGCCCTGGGCTGTGTGGCAGAGCTGCACCCCTGGCTGGGGCACCCATGCCAGGGTCACTGCCAGGGGTGAGGCAGGAAGGTATCTGTCACCAGTGCTGCTGAACCATTCCTCCCAAGTCCAGAAATTCAGCAAGCATGTAGATCCTGGGGGATCCTTCCCAGAATCCAGAGGGATCCTTCCAGCTAATGGAGTGAGCTTTCACCAGAGCTCCAGAGCGCAGGGGCTTTCTGAGCTAACACATCCCTCAACAGCTACACACAGATATTTGCCATACAGTGAGGCTCCTGAATCAGGGCCCTGGTGGGTGACTTGTCCCCAAATAGAGCACAGCAGGATGCTGACAACCTCTGCACAACTGTCCCTTGATATCAAAGGCAACTTCAGCCTTTGTCACATATCTTCCTTAGATCAGAGCTACACAAAGGACAGGGTTCTGAAGTAAATGTATATTGTACCTTTACTATTCAAGTCCTATCTTCATTCCTCCCTTCTTTTGGTGTGTGATACATCCCAGCAAACTTGTCATGCCTTAAATTAATTGGGCCTTGGAAGGGAACAGAAATAATGAGGCATTCCAAGATGGCATTTCTTAAAAGCCAGGGAATGCACAGTCCAGGGGAGAGTGCTGCCCAAGTCTTCCTCACCTTGTCAAATGTATCCACCTCTCACCTGAGCTTGTGATGGGGTCTATCAGCTGCTGGCCTCCACTCCAGACACCTCCAAAGAGAAGCTCCTCTGACACTGAGAGCGCCTTTTGTCTTTGTCCTCGCCCTGGTTTCCTCCGAGGTTGATCTGCTAGCCAGGTTTGGACCCTCGTGGAGTGGGAACCGGGGCACTTGCTCGCTGTTCCTATACCTGTGCAGGAGGACTCAAAGAAGTTCTGGCTGGTGCCCCAGCAGAGTGAGCTGCAGGCAGGGATGAGAGAATTAGTATCCCTGATAACAGCCCCTGTCACACTTACCCCTTCCTCTCTTTGCCAATACCTTTTCATTAACAAAGAGTTTTCTGTTAAGGAAAACAGGATTTTTTGTTTGTTTTGTTTTGTCTGTTTGTTTGTTTTTCTGTCTTGACTACAATGCAGAGTGGGGAGAAGAACCTCTTGAAAAGAAAACACACAGTAAGGAGTGTTCAAGGCTCAGAGCATTCTGAAGCTGAGAGTTCACCCCAGCAAAGGACAATGCACACTGATGGGTTGAATTCCCACACATGGGCTGCACCAAACCGAAGGACAGACTTTGATGGCCCAAGCCCATAGCCAGGCTGGAGCACTCAGTGCTGGAAGGACAGCACAGGTAGGAGCTGGTTGTTACTGTTACCTGCTAGGTCTTCACATCCCATTGAAAATCAGGGGGCCAGCAATCAGACAGAAACTGGGTGTGCTGTCAGTCATTCTGTGTGACTTTTTTCCAAGGAGGAAAATAAAAAAGGAAGTCTGAAGATCCAACCCTTGTGGGTCACTAGACAGAACCCAACAGAGCAGGGGGAGGAGGCACAGTTACGATGGTAGATTGTAATAAATAGATATAATGGTAGTTCTCTTTTGTTCTCTCACCCGAAGCTTACAGCTGAACCTCAAGGACTATCAAAACCATTATAAAGCTTTTCTTTTCCAACTACCCTGAAGCTGCATTATTAGTAGCTATTACGTAACTGCCATTTGTATTTTGAATAATGAAGTCTAAATTTTATCTGTTCACAGGACGTCAATTACAATTGCTATGACATTGTCACTCTTTTCTTATTTCTCCTTTTGAAGCCCATTTTGTACAATGTGCCCTGCCACCCACCCGTCTGTGCTGAATCTCAGAGCCAGTCAGAGCATATGCTAACACCAGGCTCTGGCCTGACATAATGCACATGAAAGCACTGTTCCCATGTCAGTGGCAACTAATGACAGCTCATACTCTGACCCTGGGGAAGTTGAGCTTTGGTTATCGTGGACAACTATTTGTACTTCCCAGTTCCTGCCCCATGAAATTTAATTTGATTTAAGTAGGAAGATTAATTTAAAATTTGGTTGTAGTTTCTGTTTCAGATGTGCAACATCCATTGTTTAGAAATCTGATGTGTTCATGCCAGGTGAGAGGAGCCTGAAAGCCTCTGTGGGACTCCTGAAAACTCGTGTGGGAGGAAGGTTCCAGAAGCACTCAGAGAGCCAGGCTTAGGTGGAAGTGCCTGGTGCCAAAGCCCTCACCCTTCTGCCACCTCAGGCAAAGCCAGCCTGGGTAGTAACACATGTCTGGGCTGTGCACATTAGTAACACATGCAGTGTAGGACTTGGTAATTAATATTTCAGGGGCTCAGCTACACTTCTTGTGTCCTAAAATCTAACAGACACCAATGTCTGAGGGCGAAAGGACAAGTTCTGCAGCTCCTTAGTTCAAAAGTCTCTGGTGCCTGTGTATCTGCACTCTTATTAACTCTTCTGTACACAAGAAAGCTGGGCCTTCAGGAAATAAAAGGACCTTCTGACATTTAAGAGTAAGACACAAGAAGGAAAGACACTGATTACCTTTAATAACTCCAGCATGCAGACTCTCCTCTGAGACAGGCAAGTAACTGGAATTTTGCTCAAGAAGGGCAGGGAGAAAACTCTGGCAATTTTATTCCACAACACAAACATTCCTGCTCCTGAAGTGTTTTCTGACAGATAAAAACCAGACAAGTATCAATCAAAGGTTTTTCTAGTGACATGGAACACATAGGACAGGCAGCTCTGTCAGGGGTCTAAGGGCTGGAGAGCTGGTTGGGATTATTGCTGTGTAAGGGATCAAGTTTAAATTCCTTAGCCAGTGAGGGCCTGAGTGTTTCAGGAGGTTCTAGCACATATCCATTGTTCGATAATTTGCACCTGGAGAAAGCTAATATGCCTGGGATTTTGCTGGAAATATGATTAGGCTAAACTCATAGCTGTCCTCTTCTGAGCTTGCAGCTCTAAAGCCAGTGATGTTGTATGCCAGCAAGAACTACATGGGATGATAATGAAACGGCTCTTTGGATGCACAAGAATCTCACAGCTGTGGCAAGAATGGCTTCAGAGGGACTAAAAAATAGCAAAAGCCTCCCTGATCATCTTGCTATAATGGTAATAAACACCCAGTGTGTCTTTTCTGTAGCCCTCAGGCAAGAAACTCCAAATGCAAAGCTCTTTCTTCTTCTGCTGAAAGCAACTGGAGTTCTGCCACACTCAGGAGCCTGTACATCTCTTAGACCTGTGAATCCATAAATAAAAAATTGTGAGCAAAGAACTAGTTCCTTGGAAATACACACCAAATATACAAATCTTTCCTCCTGCAGAAGGAATTCCTTTCATCACCTGGACTCTTTCTCTACTATTTGCTAGGAAGATCTTCGTTAGTCTCTCCCAAGAGCCTATGGCTGACAGAGTGCAAACTGTGATGCTCAGTTTGCTGTATGGTAAAAAGCCCTCAAACTAGGAAAAAATCTAACAACCTGTCATGGTGGTTTATATGCCCTGATGGGGGTTACAAATACCAGGGACCAGGACAGAGATCAGCGTGCTTGTGAACAACATTTTACAATGTATTATTAACTGGAATTAGGAAAAATTAGGTAACTTGGAAAATAGAAGTGTTGTTATCATTGGACCACACAGGATGACTGTAGCTGTTTATTGAACTGGACACAGCTGTTAAACCCCAGACTGACAATGAAAGTGAATTCTTGGCTCCACATGTAACGTGTGCCTTTTTACTCAGAAGCAGAATTTGGAGTCTGGCAAGAAGCACTTTCTCTATGTCCCGTGTCCCATGTCCCTGCCATGTGTTCCCCATCCTGTAGCTACTCCCCTACCGTAGTCCTTGCATGGCCTATCCACAGCACGGATTTGGACAGGGAGAGCAGAGCCATGGAGAGGGGAAGGAGGTTAAGATTTGAAATGGATAGGGAAAATATCTCTTTCTCTACATACATATATATGTACGTATGTATATGGAATAAGTGACACCTACGGAATGCAAAATGAAAAAGTTGATAATATCTAGTCTAAAAATATGTTGCCTAAAGTCTTTGAAACCTACACTGTCTTCTGTGTGAGCATATGTCAAGAGGGACACTGCCGTGAGAAAAACACTTATCAAAAATTAAGTGCTGAAACTCCACCAGGAGCCTTTCCACAAAGATTCGGGCCGGGACAGGTTTGCGAGGATGGTTTTCCCCGTCAATACACTGCCGTGGACTCTGCAAGCACGGATGCTCCGTGTCTGCTCCCCACTGTAGTGGGCGCTGCCCTCCGCCCCGGCCCAGCAGCGTCGCTCAACCCGAGTCCGCAGCAGCCCCGCCGGGTTCATTGGGAGCAGCCTCGGCACCGGCGGGTGTGTGTGCGCGTAAGGAACCTCGGCACTAACCAAGCCCCGGGAACGACTCCCGTGCCGGCGGGGCCCCGCCCGCTCCGGTTTATGAATGGAGCGGCCCCGCCTCGGGTCCGCCCCGGCGGCTGCACGTGCGGGCGGGCCGGGGGTGCGCGGGGGAGCGCGGAGAGTGCGCGGGGTGCGCCGTGCGGAGCGGAGAGTGTGCGGGGTGAGAGGGGTGCGAGGGGTGCGCGGTGCAGAGCGGAGAATGTGCTGGGTGATGAGGGGTGAGAGGGGTGCGGGGTGCGCGGTGTAGCGCGGAGAGTGCGCGGGGTCCAGCAGGGAGAGTGCGCGGGGTGCAGGGTGCGAGGGGTGCATACTGCGCGGGGTGCATCGCGGAAAGTGCGCGGGGTGCGGGGTGAGAGGGGTGTGCAAGGTGCGCAGGGTCTGAGGGTGTGTCCGGCGCAGGGGTGCGGCGGTGAGCGCAGAGTGCGCGGCGCGGTGCGGGCGGTGTGCGGTGCGGGGTGTGTTGTGAGTGGCGTGTGTGCGCTGCCGGGTGTGTGGGGTGCGCGGTGCAGGGTGTCCAGCCCGGGAGCCGGAGGAGCCGCTGCTGCCCCTTGGGACCGGGTGCCGTCGGGGACAAAAGCGGCCGGGCAGTGTGAGGTAAGTGAGAGGGGGTAAGGGTAAGGTTAGGGAGGGGGGAGTTTGGTTTGTCCTTGTGGTTGGGGTGTGCAAGGATTTGGGGAGAAAAATACAGACCTATCTGATCCAGGAAGTGAAGTGTGGGTTTCTATTCAGAATTCAGATTGTTGCTGGAAAGACGTCTTTGGATTTGTTTAGAGTGGAAGGTGAACATTTCTGCACTGTGAAGAAATGCCTGCGACAGCAGCACGGGATGGTCAGGCAGCCTGCTCGAGCTCAGAGCTCACCTGTGAAGTTCTTGCTCTTCTTGCCGTGTGAGAGTGTGCAGACCCAAACCAGCCCCTTTTTGACACACCATTGGAACTGCTCCCCAACAGGGAAGACTGGGGTTGACCTACCATGGCTCACTCACTGCTTCAGCCATACAGGTCACAGGTGACAGGGTTTCTTGAGGAGTTTGACCGTTACTCTTCCTTGGCCAAACTCATGTCCCTCTACCATGCAACTAACAGGACCATCTTCAACTGGACAGAGAGCCGCATCGTTGAGTGGGAGAAGTTTGCTGAGCTGGCTAAATATGAGCCAGAATCCCAGAAACCAACAGTGAAAGCTCTCCTAATCGTGGCGTACTCAGTCATTATTGTCATGTCTCTCTTTGGGAACATGCTGGTGTGCCATGTGGTGCTGAAGAACAAGAGGATGCACTCAGCCACCAGCCTCTTCATTGTCAACCTGGCGGTGTCAGACATCATGATCACACTGCTCAACACACCTTTCACCTTGGTAAGTAGCTGGTCTTGCTGACCCTTTAACCAGGACAGGAGTCTCCCACCCACCAGAACTCTGCCTGGTGGTCATAGGCTTTACGAGCGCTCTCTCCTAGGGCTGAGGTGGGAACACA
This sequence comes from Cettia cetti, assembly GCA_013401135.1. Classification (NCBI taxonomy): domain Eukaryota; kingdom Metazoa; phylum Chordata; class Aves; order Passeriformes; family Sylviidae; genus Cettia; species Cettia cetti. The sequence goes on from VZUI01032360.1 coordinate 7,448, forward strand.
ACACCACCTGTCTAGCTGATAACTCTGCCAGGCAAGTAAAGCACTGTTCAGCAACCTGTGGGCTCTCTCTGTTGCTTTGTTAGACTCTGTAACTCCTAGAAACTCCAAGCTCTATCACAATGTGTGCTACCAAACCCCAACAAGAGCTTCTTGGGGAATGAGAACAAGTTCCTGTGTTTTTCATGTTCATGCAGGAGAGCACTAGAGAGTCCCTTAGTAGGCAAGAACAGTCTGAATGCCCATACTGCATGATTAGAAGAAAGTAGTCAAGCTTTTCAGAGATGCCAGGTGGATAAAGGCTTCACTGAAAGCTTTCCAGATCTGACAGTGGGGTTGGTATCAAATGTTGGTTCACTTATTTCAAATATAGTTGTTAGTGTAATAAATTTTTTTTATCACTGTTCACAAACAATGTCTGTAGAACAGGCCAGGAGGACAGTGACATCACCACTTCATAATCGGTGGGGTTTGACCTTATAAACACTTCTGTAAAGGTGTTTCAGAGACCAGGATAGCTGATCTTTCTTTAAGTTTCAGGTGAAGCTGCCTAACCAGTCAGAACCCTTGAGCCAGCTCAGGTTCCAGCCAAGGGGGTTGCTGGAAAACAAAACAAATCCCCATGGATTTCTTTTCACCACATTTTCTGGCTGATGAGCTGTTGTTTCCCATCAGGTCCGGTTCGTGAACAGCACATGGATTTTTGGAAAGGCCATGTGCCATGTCAGCCGCTTTGTGCAGTACTGCTCCCTCCACGTCTCCACACTGACCCTGACAGCCATCGCTCTCGACAGGCACCAGGTGACACTGCCCACCCCCTCTTCCTTCCAAGGCCCTGGGTGGAGACTTGAGCTGTGAGTGTCTGTGGCTGTGACAAACGCTGGCTGTGTGTCCAGTGCAGGGCAGCAAGTACAGCCCAGGCCATGTCCTTGTCCCTAGCAATCACTCCCCTTTCCTGTGCTATTGCCACATATTAAGTTCCAGACTATCAGATTTTATCAGCTTTAAGATCTAACAAAGAAAATTTCATGAAAGGTGAATTTCTGCCTCAGCAGCAGGGAGAAAAGCTCAGCTTCAAAGGCCCAGCTGAAACAAGAGACATTTCTTATACTCATATAGAATAAAAAAAATGCCCTTGAGTGAAGACACTTTGGTAGATATTTTCTTTTTTCTTTTTTTTTTTTTTTTTTTGTGGCCTAATGTAACCTCCAGCTGAAGGAAAATGGTTCTCACATAACAAGATTGAGGATAAAGTTTGAAAGCTCTTCTGAGCAGACTGAGAAGTTCTATGTTTCCTGTTTTCCAGGTCACTCTAATGAACAGGACATTTTCCTAACCATGGATGTTCTTTTCCTATCATTAGCTGTGTTAGGTTATGTCACAGACCGCCCACTCCCCTTGTGGGCTGTGAGGACCTTTGCTTGGGAGAAGAGTCACGATGGACTCTCTGTTGCAGGTCATCCTGAACCCGCTGAAGCAGAGGATGTCCCTGACAAAGGGAGCTCTGAGCATCTCTGTTATCTGGTTGATGGCGACCTGTTTCTCCCTACCCCATGCCATCTATCAAAAGCTCTTCCAGTATAACTACAGGTGAGTGATCTCCCCTTCCCAGTGAGTGTGGGAGGCCTGGCAGCCCTTGTGCCATGCCACTCGCTCAGCAGGAAGAGCACTGGAGTGTCCCAGGCACGGGGACAGGCGATGTGGGATTAGAGGGAGTTGGCGTGGGTGACATCCCACTTCCCACAGCAGAGGCTGGGGCTGTGGAGGAGCTGCCTGGCCTGCTGTCTGGGGTTTGCTCTCACCACCCCCTGTGTGCCCAGATGAGGCTCTGGGTCCCACTCCCAGCCACTGCTGGGGCAGTCCCAGGCACAGCCTGGCTGAGGCACAGCATTGGCAACACACACCTCCTCCAGTGCCATGGCCTTGCCAGGAGATGCTCTGTCCCAAGAAGGTAATTTTCTCCTGAGGGATTTTCCTCTTCCCTTCTTTTGCCTGCTCAGCTCCTCAGACCCAGCAAGACCAAGTCCATCTGACTCGCTCAGGCAGGGAGGGGAGAGAGAGAGAGTTTCAAAAACAAAGGAAATAAACTTCCTGTTGGGAATACCGGTGCTGACATCACCAAGGCTCTGCAGGGAGCAGGAGCAGGGAAGCACTCTGGTTTGTCAGCAGGGCTACTGATTCCTCTTCCCCGGATTTCATACATTGAGTCTCAGGTTGTGACTTCTCTGTATTTCATCCGTATGGATTTACAAAGCAGGACCAGCCTTCCCTGAAGCTTGAGGTACTTCTGCCCAATATTACAGTAACAAGAAAAACAAAGAGAAGCCTCCACTTCCCTTCTTCATGAAGCAGGGCTGTGGGGGACCAGTATGGCTTGAGGGGACCCAGTGAGGGACCAGTGCTTTGGAAGGAACCAGAGCTGTCCTGGTGTGCCATGGTGCCTCTCCTTAGGAAAGGAAACTCTTCGCCTGGCTGAACACCATGACAGCAGATGAAGTGGAATTTCACATCCACATGAGAACTGCTAATATATCAGAAAAAAGGAGAAGGTTCTGATGTAGAGGGAAAGAAAAAGAAAAAAATTAAAAGCAGAAGCTTATCTCCCTGCAAAAGGCCCAGCAATGACACTTGTCTCTGCTGTCACCCTCTGCACGGAGAAATACAGAACCCAAACTTTGGGGTTGCTTTGCCCTTGCAGTCCTTTCTTCTGTGGTACCCAACCTGTCTGTCCTTGCTGCCCCGCTAGCCTGTGGCATTGCTGTGACCTCTCCTGTCTAGAAAACAGTCCGTAACAGTACCCAAGTGGGATTTTTCTGGCGGGTGTCATGCTGCTGGTGCTGCCCTTCGCAGGAATGCCAGCCTCGAGGCCAAGGGGATAATCTTACCATGACCTGTGTTTTCAGGCTGAGATCAGCATCCCAGGGAGTGGGGCAAGGAGACACTGACAGGCAGTAGGGATGAGATTGCTATTGTAGACGCTGACCTTCTGTATAAAGGACAAATCTAATTTCCTGCAACCCAGCCAGGTCCCTCCTGTTGACGAGGCAGGAGAGCATGAGTGCCTGCATAGGCTGTTGCTGCTTTTGGTGTACGAGGGGCTGCACCAGCTGGAAGAGTGATGGGGGCTTTGCAGCCCTCCCCTGCCTGTGGTTGTGCCTGATGTGCCTGAGATAGCCAGGGGATATCATACCTCCAACTGTCCAGACTGTAAACACAGGGCAGGGTTACTCCGTGCTTGCGTTGCTCTGCAGCTGTGCTTGGGGATTAGGGAACAAATTGCTCATGAATGAACGAACACTACGATCTGTTTCGGGACACCTGTCTCTGCTCATCCTTTGGCATGGCCAGAGGAAACTGAGCCCTGTGCTGGCACGAGGCAGCTCAGCGATATAAGGACTTCCAGGACATGCTATTTCTGTCCCTGCTTTCCATTGAAAAAAAAAATCGCAGTTGTAATATTGCTTGTAATAGCTCCTGCAGAGCCAGGGCTCCTGAGATTCCTACCAGGGAGTGGTTAGGGTTCTGGGATGGGAAACAGGGGCTCCACCAATATCTATTTCTGGCTGCACTACACAGCAGCCATCTGAGTCCCTGATCATAGCAGAATTCACCAAAACAATGTCCTGTCAGATCCCCTTTGGCAGGTCCCCTGTGCCAGTGGTGAGGTCCCCCAGATCCAGGGGAGGAAACATGAAGACCACAGTTCAAAAAAGATGATTTTCCCTTCTGCGTCATTTCCCCTCTTGAGTGGCATCTCTGGGTCCTCCACACTCGGTGGACCCATTGTCACTCTGACCTCATCCCCTGTTCCAGCTGCCCATTCTCAGCAATCTCCAATTTGTTGCACAAAAGGCAGCTACAGCAGTTGAAAACAGGATATTAAAGATATTAATCAATACTTCAATGAATAGTACAGCTTGATGGGGGCTAAAATCTGTGCTGAATAGAGGAGAACTGAGGACATGGGATGAAGAGAGAAGAGTAAAATGGAATAAGGGAAAGAAAAAGAGAGGGGAAGGGAAAGAAAAGCATAAAACATCCACTGGAAATAAATTTCACCACATCCAGTCAGCTGCAGGATGTAGAGGGGACACACAGTGCAGGGTGTGGGATGGGAGCCACTGCTGGCCAAGCAGTGGGAACACACCTGGATTCTGGGGCTGGATGGGAGGGGACAGGTGTAAGGGGTTGTTAAAATGAGCTGTCCTGTATGGTTGCACTCAGTTCTTTTGTTAGTTGTCAGTGGTTCAACTGGAAGCCAGTTACTCATCATCACGCCAATTTGGAAGGGAAGGGAAGGGAAGGTTTGGGAAGGTTTGGGAAGGTTTGGGAAGGTTTGGGAAGGTTTGGGAAGGTTTGGGAAGGTTTGGGAAGG
>VZUI01032361.1:0-11823 GCA_013401135.1 Cettia cetti
TGCTGATCTTGTTGGTATCAGCACCTCGGCCGAAAAGCTTTGTTTCTTTGTCTCCTAATTGTCTATTTTATTTTATTTTTATTAAACTTATAACTCTCACACAAAAGTGAACCGTGTTTTTCACAGTAACATTCCAAAGCAATCTGCTATATGATCATCCTGCTGGATGCTATCACCTCCTTATTCCTCTTTATCTTTGGGGTTGAGTAGGACTGTTTCTAATTCTTGGGAAAATTGATATGAATTTACCACATAATTCCCTACAGCTGTATAACAGAAAATTACAGCCTTTTACCAAACCCAGCACATTCTGAGCACTCAGAATGCAGGCAGATCTACTCAGCACATTTCAGCTTGGCAATCTGTTCAAAAAGATAAAACTTGCATTTAAATTTTCCCTTTCCTGATTTGTGGCATAATGATAGGTCACAATGGGGAAAGCTTGCATTCCTCTTATATTTCATCAAGATTGGATAAACAGAAATATTATATTGTCCAGAGGGTATTTGTAAGAAATACTGAAATCCCCTGGAGCAGTCATAACCCAGACATAGACTTAGTACTCTTTCAAGGCAAAAGGAGCCCTGGTTTTTTAAGAATATATGCCACAATCTCATATGTTACTCTGCTATTCAATTAATGAAACAACACAACACCAAAAAACAGGAAAGATGTAAACCTTGGTGTCTCAATAATTAGACTCTAATAATTACAGGGTGGAGAGCATTATCTCTCCTTACATTTTCATCTGAAGCACCTGATACAAGCCATTACTGTTGGATATGGACACCAGAATAAATGGACCACGATATCAATCCACTGCAATGATTCCCAGTGTCTCCTCCTAGTCACTGCCATGTCCTCATCTGCTGCAGCTCCCAGGAGACATCAGGGTCAGAGAAAACATTTCTCAGAGATGGTTCAATACACTCAGTCCAAGAACAACCTACAGGCCTACCTAATGAGTGCATTAATTTGCAGAGAGTAGGACCCACCACTTTACAGCCATGCATATTTCAGGACAGACAAAAAGCCCTCCTGCAAAAACCAGCTCTATGATTCTCCCCACAGGTTAATTGTCATTTTATGTGATAAATGCACAATAAGATACCATAATGTAGCTTAAAGTAAAACAAATTTTATATTTTCAGTTTCTTTCCTGCTGCATCTCCTGCCTTGGCTTACACTTGTTTGGAGTGGCTTTTTCAAACAAGTTTCCCCACACTATTGATAGTAATGTATAAAAAACCTGCAAATATCCTGAGAGGGGGTATTTGACATCCTCCATGGCAATATGCAGGTACACTGAAATAGCTCACAGCACTTAGACTATTACCAGGGGGGACGTTTTAACATGACAGACATACAGCAGCTCATCTTCTCCTAAAGCAGGGAAAGGAGAGAAGGAACACCATGTTCTTTGAGTAACATCCTTGATTTATGTAAGACAAGGTAATGAGAAAAAGAATACACAGATTTCCCTCATGGAGTCCCGAGCAGCTGCTGTGTCCCTCTTCTTACAGTGTCCCTCTTCTTACAGTGCTTTAAAAAAAAACAAAACAACACTAGTAACTGAAGATGCCATTGGATTTCCCTACAGCCTCTGAATAATTTTGTGACTTTTTCCTTGACAGGAGGTAAATAATGCTGAGGGCCAAACCTATTTCAAGGAAAGAGGCATTTTCTGAGAATTCTTTTTTCCATGGATAATTCAAAAACCAGAATCTGTGTATTAAGGTCACCAAATAAATCAACCAAGTAAAAGAAAATTAAATTATAAGCCATGCTGCTGCAAGCCCTGAAGTGCAATGCTGCACTCCTTGTCCTCAAGGCATTAACACCAATATGCACAAAACAACACAAGCAGAAAGACACTTACTACTCTGACTGTCTACCTGAGTGTTACTGTGCCGAAATACAACTCACAAAACAACATATTCACCACTCTCATCCTGAACGGTAGAAGTCTTTCTCCATTTTGCCACTTCACACTATCCCAGCAATTCCTGGGATAAAGTACTTCTGCACAGGTACTGTGGTACTTCTACATACGTACCTCATCCTGCAAGGTACAAGGAATTTCCCCAGCATCTGGAACAAGTTGTTCCTGGCTTCAGCAGTTACAAGATACAGTTGTTTCTGGTTTTTTTGGTATGGCCTGACAGTGTATACCTTCAAAAGCTTTTGAAAGTCTTTTTCTGAAATCATCAGAACTTCTTCCTCATGCCCAGTTAGTGTGAGGCTGGGATTAAGGCACTGTGAAATTTGAGCACTGTATTTTGACAGAGGACATGGTTTGACGTTGAACAAATGCCCCATTTTGGCATTCTCATGCTGTGTCTTTATACCCTCATCTCTTTTATTAGGCTGTAAGACCCAGCTGAAAGCTGAGCTCTAAATGAATCAGGGTGAATCAGAGTTGAAAGATTCCCAGTTGCCAGTAGGAAGGCTGGAAGTTGAGCACCAGTGATGGGAACGACTGTTACCCAAGTTGTCCCAGATAATTTTGAGCCTCACTCAGATTTCAAGCTTTCCTATTCCTCACCAGCTTTTGCAGGTAATAATAAGGCCTTGTTATAGCCACAACATTTTTACACTGCTAATGCATAAAACACTAAAAAGGAGGAATAATGTAGCAGAATTTCTTAGAGAGCAGGGGCATGATCTACTCCTGAATTAGGCTGGACAACCCAGCCTGAGTTAGTGGGCCTGAGGCTTTTTAGTTAGGCCCAGGGACAGGCCTGAGTGAAGGCCTGAACCTATGGCGCAGTTAGAAATTATGTTAAGGTATGCAGGGAAGATAGTAAGTTAATTAGGAGATAATTGGGATAGCTGTTAGTCTGGACACCTTGGCCACCTTAAGTGTGGGAAGTAAACAATGTTTAGTTACATTCTTGTATGCTGCACGCCAATGGGGAAAACGCTTGCCTTGTAAACAATAATAAACTGTATAAAAGCTGCCATTTTGCAAATAATAAAGGAGAACATATGTAGCCACATTGGTGAGAGTATGTTACTCGGCTTGTCTCCTCAAAAATTATTGGGGTACTTCCCATTTCAGAATAAAATATTGATTTATTTTTTAAATGTTTAACACAAAGAACCTAGTATATAGTTACTTAACAACGTCCTTCTAAGTTCCCCCGATAATACTTGACTGAATTTTAACCAAAAAAACCAAATTTTTTTAGTCTTTATTAAGGAAATGTCCCTTGCCTTTACCACAGGATGAGTAAAACTCATCCATTTCCTCACAATCTTACAGCTCTCTCAGATACAAAGACCTTTTAACTTGTCATGGCAGTGAAAATCTAAACCTTTTTCCTAGAAAATGGCCTAAAAAATTCTATTCCGTAAGTTATGAAAGCCTAACAGTTTCTCCTGATTTCATCTGGTCACAACTTTAAAGTGTCTGAAACATTAATAAATAAGACTTTTCTGATTCCCACACACAAGAGAGAAGACTGTAAGAGCAAGGTTTAACGGTGTGTCACTCTGCATCTAATTATTTTTGAAACAACTGATGTTTTTCTTGATGAGAATTTCTGGCTGTAACCTTTCTCTGAGGAGTTACATAGGACAGCAAAAGGAACCCAAATCTTTTTGTGCCAGGAAAATCATGCCATAATAATGGTGGAAAGGGATTGGTTAAAACTAAGGGAAGGTACCTCATTTTAGAGTGTCCATGTCTTCAAATTCCTTAAACCAAGACCCAGAACCATTCCTCAAGCTTACCTCCTTCAGATGCATTTTCTGCTCCTCAGGAAGACAGAACACATCTCTCACAACCACGTTTTATGGGCCTTTGAGTAATTGGCCTTTCACATCCTCCAAGGTCAGCAAAGTCTTCTCCAAGACCTAAGGCAAAATCATACAGCTCAGTTAAGGAAAAAAAAAATCCAAGAAACTGAAAATGTCCATTTTCATTTATCTATTGATAAACACAGTAATAATAAAGAGGCATAGAATACAGAAATTTTGTTTCAGCCATTATTAGGTCTGAAATTTACAGCGGTTATTTTGTTTTCAAGGACTAGTGATTAGGCTACAGACCAAGTTTTCAGACTGCCAGCTTCATTTGCACCTTACTGGAATGGTGCTTTTCAGAGGCTAAAAAGCTAAATTTACTACTAAATCAACAGAGCCCTGTTAAATTACAACAGCAAGGAATGCAGCATAAATCCTCAATGAATTGGATTTGGCTCAAGTCACAGAGCTGACAGTCTCTGTCTCTCAAGTCACCTTCCAGCAGATAAGCAGGCAATGACAGAGCCCAGCAGCTCTCCTATGCCAGAAGGTAAGGAGCACTGAGAGGGAAAGGAGGCTTTGAAAACCTGCCAGGCCAACCTTAGGCACAAGCAAGTCAGCTTAGTCTCATTGCTTGGCATCAAGGATGTCTTGTTATCCAGTAAATCAGAAACAGCTGCTCACTCCTGATCATGTCCTCTCCCCTTGCATGACCAGCAGCTGGTTATCTCCTCCCTATCTTAGGAGCAGGCAAACTCATCCTGCATCTTACAAAGTGATATTAAAGCCTACTGAATGAAGCATTAAATCTTATTTATCCTTACTGTGTAACTGTCAGAGGGTGTTATCCACATGATGGTAGGCCAGGACCATCTTTTTTGATAAAGTAACTCCTGAGAAAACTTTTCTCTTCAAACTATTATCCTTGCAGGTGCTATCAGCTAAGAGTTAATTGTTGCAAATTGCAGCCGAAGTCAGTCTGTACTGATACACTGCACTTGAATCCACTTGGCCAAGACAGGCTTCCCAGACACAACTCCAGGCTCTCTAGGATAGATCTGCCTACCCTGGAGAGAAAAGCACTGGATCAGCACTGGTGTAAAGCAGCATTGCCCTCAAGACAACAGAACGAGCCACATCGAGCCTTCTAGCTAATGAGTAATTTTCACCTAAATATTGCAGAGTTTCCCAAGGCTGTACAGTCTTCTCCATCACCTGCACCAATCTGGGGGTCTGATTTTCTGAGTTTGTGAAATTTTCAGTCCGATTAGTGGCTGATTCTTCTGTGAGAGAAAGAATCCTCTCTAGGACACTGCACGTAAACAGCTCTTTGTGTTTTCATAATATATTCAAGTTACCATAGCAACCCTCTCACAGGTGGTGTTTTCTATTGTTTAACCAATGAAGAGATGTGTTGTCTTTTCTAACCAATTATATAGTTCCTTAGCACAGCATGTTATCAAAAGGGCTGTGTGAAATTAATAAAATAGCTTTCTGAATTTTCTTCTACCTAGAGCCAAGCTCTTCCTTTCATGTCCAACAGTGACACCAATCCACATCAGTGCTCAGTGCAACAGACATATCGTTGCTTGTCTGGGTCTTCAGATTGACCCCTGAATCGATGGGAAGAACACCACAGCATTAAACTTGGCTTAGGCTGGGGCCATTCCTGCTCAGCTCTTCCACTGCCCATGCAAATGACATGCAAATGACAAACACAGAATGCACCTGCTCCTGGTGACTGCACGGTCACCACATAGTCCTGCTGAGGGCTTGGAGGCTGTTGCCACTCTTACCATTGCTGGGGTCAATCTTGTGAGTTTACCTTCTTCTGATTTCAGAAAAGGCCAAGTTATCAGTCCTTCAGACTACTTTGAATAACTCAGAGGACCCTGCCTATGGTGGGGTAGGGAACTCTGGCACAAAACGCTCTGCTGGCAGGACTCTGGAGACAGCAACCTCTGATAGAAGGTGAGTTATGAAGAGCATGAACATAAAAATTAAACCTCCTTCAAAGCTTCATAAGAGGCCCTTTGCCTCTCAGCTCTAAAAGGTGGGATTAATTTCACTTGTGATTGAAGACCAATGTTATTCTTTAGCAGCCAGTGATCTCCGAGCAAAATAAAAACTGATTAGAAATCAAGAGCTGGGGTCTGGCTTGAAGTTAATAAAGTCAATTTATCACAGATCCTGTTACAAGTGAAAATAACAGAGTGTGTCTCATGAAACTCTGGGATAATGATTTCTCCAGCCCCAGTCAGCTCTTCTAGAGAGAACAGCAAAATTAGTGGTCAAGGAAATGAAATGTACACAGTGATTTATATGCAGCCCTGGGTATTATCAGTTAAATCAGCAAAATTAGCTCCAGATATTATTTCTACTCCTTAGGTAAATTATTTGAAACAAATGTCAGGAAAGCCTAATTTTTATATTAGCTGAAAGAGGCTTGAGTGAGAATGCATTTCCAGGGATGTAAACTTGTGGGGAAAAAAAAATTGCCAAGAGAGATTAATGTATCATGATGGAAAGGTATGGAAAAAGGTCTAAAGGACATAAGGGTTTTCATCATTATGGATTTGTTACAGAATTAACTAGATCATTCACTCTAGGTTAGGTTAAAGTGCCTGAAGGAAACAGTGTTACTGAAGAAAAAAAAAAAAAAAAAAACAGGAAAAAATAAAACATTTTATTTATAGAAATTATAAAAACCTAAGGGCCTTTAAGTCAGACAAGTGGCTTGCAAGTGCCATAAAAAATGGTTCTGCTCTTTTCACTTCTAGGTGGAAGCAGTTGTGAGCGGAGTGTGATCAGTTGATGCAGGCTAGTGGAGAGAAACAGGAATGGGAATCATCAGCTGAGTTACCTCCTTTCCATTTTCCCATCCCAATTTTTTTTTTCTTTATCCTCATCCAGCCAACTTTCCCAAATAATCATCCCCCACAAGATTTCTTTCTAAGGTGTGTAAGAATAAGCCCATCTACTCAAATATCAGTACCATATCTTCAGCTGTGCGTACAACTGAATGTCCTGCATCCGGTTGCTGCATTAAGGCAGAATTACTATATTTCATGAGAAGTGTCCTGAACTTCACATCTCAAAAGTGCTGCTCTATTAAAGACAGGAATGTCCTCCAAGTCTCTGAATGCATCTTGAAAAATTACACTCTCTAAGAACCAGAAAAGCATACTTAGGGGTTTTGACATTCACAAGGATGCTGAACATGGGCTTAGGCCTTGTTTTAACCAGCTCTGAGAAATTCTTTGTTTCAGGCACCAACCACAGCAAACAGCAGAGAACAAAAGTCAAATACTATGCACGCAAAGGAGCTGACATCACAGGTGAGCAGATTAATGCAGGTTCCCCATGCTGTGGGAAAAGTGAGTAACAACTGCATTGAAATAACACCTCCTGATTTCACTCTTTATTGTTTCCAACTAGTAACAGGTACTACCAGCAGTGATGATGGGAAAGCAACACCTTTGGGAGATGCATACAAAATTAAGGAACTGAAGGGCAAGTCAGACCTTGCTCCTTATTTTATCCCCACTCTTGCTGTATCACACGCTGCTTCTTTGTTCCTGACATGATAATACCCACCAGAAAGCAGGTGGCCGAAAGATCCAGTGAGCATTTTAGGAAAAGGAGCCCAGTATAGCCAATGACAGAGGTGCTCTCAAACTAGCAGGTGACTTGGAGCTCTCCATTCTTTATAGAAGAGTCCCTTCACAGGAGGAGGCTCTGACATGAAAAAGACTCAGAAAAAGGGGAGGAGCTAGTACTTCCACCGTTTATAGGACAGGATAAAAGGCAGGAACCTGCTATTTTTTTAGAGTTTAAAGGTGGGTTGGAAAATAAAAGGTCTTTTTCTTTTTTCTTTTTCTTTCTTAAACTATCCAGAAAGCAAACTTTACTGAACAAAGACATTAAGACTGCATTTCAAAGTCATCATATTTGCCCATTCTCCTGCATCCAGCACTGGGGTTAAAGGTTCCTGCTGACACTTACACAGCTCTGGCACAATGCTAATTCTGCTGGAACAGTGTCTGGCCCCAGCAATCAATTTTCTACCCTTCTCACTACCTGTTCCTCTATCTTCCCTTTCCTTCCTTGTGGTCCTGGACTGTGCTTTCTGCACTGAGGCATCTTTTCTGAGGCCCATCACAGATCACCTTTTGCCACAGACAACCCACATTAATATTCCTCTCCCATGACCCCTTCGGAAAGAATTACTGATTTGGGGGGGATCATCATTTAAGAGTTTTGTATTTTCTAGCTTGCATCATTGTCTTTGGAAATATCCCTTTCCATATCCCTCACCCTTCCATTTCTGTCACATATCAGCCTTTTTTAAAGGCCCTAAAACACTTCTAGCCCATATCTCATACTAAAATAGCTGCTATATAGCTATGTACCTATTTATACAGACAACATGCAAAAGAAGCCACATTGCCACAAGTTTATTCCCATTTTGCTGTGGGACAAATAATCACTCTGGCACCACTTGCAGCACTGGGGTCTAATTTCCAAGTTAGAAAGACTCCAATTTAGAACTGTAAGATTATGGAGTATGCAGTGATTCTGCAGAATTGCAGCTTTGAGCTGCTTCCTGCAAATCGGGCAGAATCACTAATATCCAATGTCATTTGCTGGAAGTGTGTGGCAACTCAAGCACAGCCCATCTGCAGTTATAAGGCATGTCCTGTCAGGGAGAAGAACATTTGATACACACATCACTATCCCCTCTTACAAAAATTACCCCCTACTCATCCATGAATAAAATGGGAGTTTTGCCTCAGCTGAAAGTGCCCAGTTCAGATGCCAGGAAGTACCTCCTATGTCTCAGTGAAAGCACATCCTTCAGGCCACACTCTATCTACCTGTAAAAACAGGCTTACTTGTACAGTGCTTCAGCTGAACTTCCAGTATCAGTGTGTGGCTCTACCATAAGGGAATAAATACTTAATAATTGCTTCTCTTCTGTCTGTCTAGAACAAAGAGTTCAGCTCTGTCATACGATGGGAAACTGTGGGCAGCAAAACGTCATTGTCACGATCCGCCAAGCCAAGCGGAGTTCGTGATGGTTCGAGTGATCTCAGAACACAGAAAACACAGCAGGGGACAACAACAGTTTGCTTCTCAACAATAATATGCTTTTATTAATGCACACAGCTCAATATGCAAAAGAGGGGGAGAAAGAGAAAAAGAGAGGAAAGAGAGAGAAAAAGAGGGGGAGGGATATAGCTACCAACAGGAGAGACGAGTCCTCGTGGTCCTCTCGTGGTCCAATAGATCGTCTTCTTCCATCAGGGAGGCCTCAAATTGGAGTAACTCGGGGAGTCACTTTTATGGCCCTTTTTGAGGCAGGAGGCAATGAGCCAAACAGGAGGTGTTGAGGGGGGTCCCGGATAGAAGCAGGTGCTTATCAAAAACAATGTGAATTGTCTGCTCAGGGAACAGGGCAGGACACACCAGAACAGGCCAACTCTCAACCAGCTCGCCGCAATGCCATCCATTGTTTTCTCCCATGAGAGCACATTGGTAAACACACCTGCACCAACTCAGCCGACTAGGCTTCCTGAGTTAGGGGTTTCAGTCCAGTCCCCCAGACTTGTCGATGATCGTGAGGCAGAATTTTAGGGACTTTCAGAACAGACTCTTACAGTCATGAATCTATTAGATAAAATTCTCTGGGTTACAGTTAGTAAATTATTTTCTACAGAGTGGAAGGTTATCTCCTAAAAAAATTTTATAACCATCCAGATTATCAACATAGCCAAGCACACAAGTTTGTTGCGCTAAAGGACCAATTGCCACAACCATCCAATGGCAGTGCTCATTTATCAAGGCACTATGGAAATATTCTCAGTGTCTCCATATCTGCATCCTTAGGACTCCCAATTTACAATGTTTACCAGTGTGAGATTTTTTTGGACCCTTTTTCAAATGCCAAGAGTTTATTTGGTGCATCTCTAGGTAACTGATTATTCAGGTTAAGAGTCCTTTATGTGGAACTAGGTTGTCACCATAAGTCACCAAAATAGCAGCACTCCACAGGAATAAGAACTAAAAAAGATGAAAGCTTAGACTTGTCAGAGCAGATAATTCTCAGCTTTTAACTCTAGATATGACTCATTACCAGAAAAGGTGAAATGAGGGAAATCATGTCCTCTCTGAATATATCTTGTGTCTAGGGTTTTGAGCCATCTGTAAGGATGCAGCACAGATAATGCCCAAGTGTTCATAAAATCCTTCCTCCACAGAATCACATTGCCACCACCAGCATTAGAAGAAAAGTGTTTCTGAGAAAAGACAGAAGAATGGAGAGTTAAACCAAGAGAATATCGACAGACCACCACCTCCAAAGAAATGGATGCTAAATGTCTTGCATTTCACATAAACAGGAAGGAAATAGTAACCAGTATAAAGGAACCAGGGACCCCCCAACAGTAATGGGCAGAGTTTCTTACTCTGACATTTCAGGTTTTGCTAGTATGAACGTTGTTTGCCTCTCCACATCAAAACACTTATTTTTGATTTTGTGACCTTCTTCAAGCCATTTACAGACTGTGGTTGAACCGAGAGCTCTAACCAAGATCTAGATGCACAGCCTTACACTCTTGCCCTTCAGAATTTTCCTGATTGGTCAGGAGATCCTCAAACTGATATTACATCCAGTGGTGCCAAAGGAAACTTCCACTTGTGCTCCCAACCCATCTCAGATTAAAGCCTGAACAGCTGTTCAGCAGCTCTGAAAATAGCAAGAAAATGAATTGGTTGAAAATGTCATGTTATTCTACTCCTAAAGACAAACACAGAGCAAGGCATTGTATCATTCCTTGCACACAGAATCCCAGAGCATCCACAGCAGAAGCCATTCCCATGAGAAACTGCAGTTCAGAGGAGATGAGGGCCAGGAAGAATAGCTCAGCCAAGCTTTATCCTCCCATAAACACATGAAAAATTCTTTAATCACCTCTGCCTGTTAACAAAAACACAGTTAGTAGTTATTTCTTTATTTCTTTGATATTAACTAGAGAAATGAAAGGCCTATTGTGCCAAGAGTTCTCACACTTCTGTGCCTCCTGTATTTCTTTTCGAGATGTGCTGGTTTATTTGCTAAAGGCTGACAAGGGTTCCTAAGTGATGGATAAAGATGGACAATGTTTTTCTCTTTGATAGAAAGACACTTCCATTGGAGCACCATTATTCTCTAAAGGCGTTTGTGGTCATGGAGCCTTTTTTATTAGTAGAGAAATCCAAGTTGAAAGATTGCATTTGGGATTCTAAACCCTTGCTCTTATGTCTTAACTATTTTCAACCAATAATAGTATAGTAAAACAGTATAACAGGATAATAAAAAGACAAGCACGTGTACTGTGAAATGAAGCAGAGAAACAGCTCAGAAAGGATTCACCAGATTTTCATTTGACCTTCAAGATGGCTATAAAATGTGGAATAAAGGGTGTGTATGTTCTGTACATCACATTTTAACAGCTCATTTTAAAGATCTCAAATGAAATAGTTTGCCCTGTGACACAAGCCCCAGTGCACAAGTCTAAGTATTATCTAGACATACAAAGCTGCCACTTCTTCGTACAAGCAGACAGTCAAAAGCTGACAAAATCATCTTAAAAATAATCCAACTCCTGACTATAGGGTAGAAGTTCCTGTCGTCCCCACTCCCCGGGTAGAAAGTGTGATTCTACTTTAACCTACTCATTCAAAATTGTTCAGTTTATCTCAGTCCAATTTTGTATCTAGTGATTATTTACTGTTACATTTTGCCTGTTGCTGTTCAATTTTTTAGTAAAGTGGAGGGGGTTTTTTCACTTTATTCATATTTGTTTCTCCTTACTAGTGGAAAGGGATTGGTTAAAACTAAGGGGAGGTAACTGCTGTAGTCCTGAGTTTCATGCCTGGATGTTTTGATATTAGAAGGGTTCTTTCTCAGGCTTTCTTCTGGTAAACAGAAGAATAATGCTTTGTAAATATAAGGATGTTTACATTCTTTCTTATAGGAGGGACCTTCTTCTGATGTCCCTCTGGGATGACCAATTGATTGAAAAGTTTACCTTT
>VZUI01032365.1:0-32756 GCA_013401135.1 Cettia cetti
ATTTGCAGGTTTTTTTTTTTTTTTTTTTTTTTTTTTTTTTTTACCTTGAAAATGCAATCTGCAGGAGCAAGGTCTTTTACTGAATTTTATAGTCACTGATGAGATATGAAACAACATGTTAATTTCATAGTTTCTTTAATACTGGGATGTTTCCGAGAGTTGAATGGAAAACCCTTCTTTTCCTGTAACAATTATGTACTTTTGATTCTCTTGTTCCAACTTTTTGTGTGTTTTCAGTCCAATCTTTGTAAAATGTAAGTATTTTACTCCTTATAAATGAAGGGGACAGGCTTTATAATTTAAGACTCTCTTGTCAGCATCAGTTTTTAAGGTAAAATGATTTTTTAATTCAAATTTCCATTTAATGAAATAAAATTAACTTATAAACTGAAAATTTCTAATCACTACCTCCTATAAAATATTTCATTCATGGTTTACAGAATGTATAACCTGCAAGTTAGATGCCAGAGCTCAGCAAACCTGTATGCTGCCTGAACCTTTACGATGTGCAACTTCATCACTGCCAGTAATTTATGCCTTGATGGCTTGGGTCTCAGATCTTAGCATATCACTTCATTGTCTACTTTGAAATGCATCAAAACGCCATTTTTTTAACAAGAGTAGTAGTTGCAGTAGACTGCCAGAAGTTAGTTTGTTAGGCTGGGGTTTTTTATAATTGCCAAAACATGAGGGTCTAATATCCCGGTTTTGAAAACTATCTTTTTTGAACAATAAATGATTAATTAATATAATCTTTAGCAAAAATGTTTATCTATGAAAAAATAATTTGAATATTTAGCAGTTAAAAATTACTGACTTCTAAATGCACCATTACATTCACTTTTCTTTGAAATACTAAAATAAATTTGATCACTATGTTTTTAAAGGTAATTATTGCATTTTCTTTTGTTTTATTTTTCATTTTAGAGCTCTAGAAAGAAAATAATAATTTTCATTTTTTATTAGACTAAAATTTTAACTTCTGTCTTGTCCATTCCTCTTCTGTTTGGGTTTTGTTTAATTTTTGTTTTTCTTTCTTAACAGGAGATATTTCTTTAGTCACCCAGGTGTGGTATGTGATGGCTGTTTGATGATGGATTGTTCAGGTATGCTTTGTGCCAAGACAGCCAGTATTTTTGTTAGCCTGAATCTTATTACCTTTTGAACTCTTCAGAACTGTGTGCTTACTAATGTTTGATGCTGCAATATATCCATCCCTGAGTTGGTTGAGACTCCTATGACTCTAATACATGCCTAAAATTGTCTTAATTTACTGACATATTATATCTTCTTATTCATCCCTCCCCATGGCATTTGTACAGAATTATGTGATTTACTCATTTTTGAAAAAGTAACATCTCTTCAGTCTCTTTTTTCCATGGTGCTCCTAATTTGACTGGGTTTGGAGTTTTAAGTTTCACTGAAATCTTCTCCGACTTGGACCTGAGAGTTTATACAATTGCTCCCATAAAAGCTTTATATAAATTAGAATGAGCATTTCCTCACATTATTCATGATCTTTCTAATGCTTTGCCTCCAACCTCTGCACACCTGATATTAACTTTAGGCAAGTGTCCATTTTTTTATTTGTAAACTGGAAACTGTCTTTCAATATCTTTGGTTTTTTTCCTTATCCTGATATTCGCTTCACATACTGACTTCTGAGACAAATAGAAGTTGTATTTTTCTAAGTGTTTCTTAGCTGAAATCCTTAGGATATTTTTTATGCGTGACAAACTGTTCTCTTTTCATATACACTTTCAATTTGTACATACTTTCTTGCTTATCTTGAAATCTTGAAATCTTGAAACTAATTTTGCTTCTTGCATCACACCAATAACATCAGTGTGGTGCTGGGCACTGGCACTAGAAAGGGACAGAAAACCAATCATAGATTCTCCTAATCACTCTCTTGGTTTTTGTCTTTGGTTTGGACACATCACCAATGCAGTTTTATTTCCAAAGACCTGGGGCACCATGTCGGCCAACAGAGAGAACATGCTGCATGGAGTCAGAATAAAGCTGAAATTTCTTTTCTACCAACCTGTAGAACCCCAAACATTACTCTCAGGTAGTGAGAAAAGAAAAGAAATGGGAAATTGGCAAGTCATGAAGAAAGCCAAACATCCCCATTTAAAGCTGTGGCTGAGGAGTGTGCTGCCTTAAAGAGCTCACCAGAGCAGGGGTGCTGGGTGCCAATTCTGTCACCTCTCCATTTGCACATGGCGCCAATTCTGTCACCGCTGCATCTGCTCATGGTGCCAGTTCTGTTCTGCATGTTTGTTGCCTGAGACATTGTGCAGAGGGATGGGGTGTGTCATGGGACACAAAGCTTATGATGTCCCACACTTTACACACCTGATGGCTGCAACTTTGTGGAAATGCTGCAAAAATAACTTGGGTGTCAGTTTTAATGTGATGGACATGGTGGTTTATAACTTCTGAGATCTCATTGAGTAGCACTTGTTTCCTCTGCGGGGCGGTGGATGTACTTGGGCATCTGTTTTGGCAGAGAACTCGACCACCTCTGTTGCTTTTATTGGGACAACTTCCATCCCTACAAGCTTGGTGTATAAGCATCTGTATTTGAAAAGAAAACTAAATTCACCCTTAATCTGGACTCAATTTTCTCAGCAGCTTTTGAGGATGATTTCTGAAGATTAGGTATAAATATGCAAAGGATTTAGGTTGACGGTAAGAGACTCTGGATTGAAATGAAAACAGGGAAAATATAAAAAGATATATTTATGATCTTAGAATTCTGTTGAGTTCCAGCAAGCTAGAGCACATAAACTTTTAAATGCTAACATAGGGATTTTAAAATCAATGGAGTGTTTAATAGAATTCTGTACAATGCATGCAAAATCGGGGAAATGTGGCAACAGGCAAATTTGGAATGAGTGAAACCTTGAATGTGGCTTGGTTACATAATTAAAAGTAGACAAACAAAGGAAAATGTCAATAATCCAACCATGAAGTCCCACAAATATAGATTGGTGTCTCACTATTAAGGAAAAAAAATTAGCTAATCAAAACAAGCCCATAGCTTGGAAAGCAGATGGCATTTCAGGAACCAGTAAGAATAAAAAGGGTTTTAAGTAAGTCATATATGAATTTCTCAAATTATGCACTGAACTCTCCAGTATATAATTCCATTGAGGGAGCATCTGGGATGACCATCCTGATACACACATCCTATGTCTGCTCTCAGAGGTGTCCAGCACTGAAAGTAATATTTTCCCTCCTAACAGACCTGCAGAAGGGGATAAAAAAAAAAAAAAAAAAAAAAAAAAAAAAAAAAAAAAAAAGAGAAAAGCAGACATGATGCTTTACAGCAGAGGAATTATTTCTTTGGATGACCATGTCTATGACTTGGTTGGGAGGTCTGAGGCTGAGACGCTGGCAAAGATGTCTTAAATTCAAGATATTTACGTTTTGGCAAAACAAAAACAAATCCAGCAACAGTCATACTGAAAACAGACCAATGCTTTCCATCAAAGAACTTAGCTTCCTACAGAAAAAAACACTCTTCACCTTCTGCTGTAGCTCATGCCCTGATGTGCCTTTCCTAGATGCCCAAATGGGATGGTTTTCCTCTGGACCCTGCCTGGCCCCTATGACAACAGCAGAGAGAAAAGTAGAATTTATCATGTACAATTAGATCCAGTTGAGGGACTGTCTTGTCATGGAGATACTGCCTCAGTTTCTGATTCAGCTACTCTTGTTATGGGATCATGACCAATGATCCCCATTTTTTCCATCTTCCTCTTGTCCTCTCATATGGCAGAGATTCAACCTCACTGAGATTCAGCAGCACCTTCCTCCAGCCTGGGGCATCTCACTGGTATAACAGTTACATTGCAAGCCTGCAATGACAGAAACGTGGCTGATCTTAAGAGTTTTAGGAATTAAAATGTACTCTGCAAATAAGAGGTTTGAAGAATAGCTATTTTCACAGATTATGGGGTACTTAAAAAGAAGTGCTTGGATTAAAGGAGTTTTGGTTTTATTTTAGAAGTCAAAGACATGTCATACCTTTTTAGCAAAATGTGATTAATACAAAATTTTGCAGATGATTCCTAATATTAATATGAAAAACCAGGAAGAAGTGGATAAAAATCCAGTCATCTGAATATTTCAATACATCATCTATTAATCCCACTCTGAATGAGAGGCATCAGATGCAATTTTCAGGTAACATCATGTGAGCTGGTACTTAACAGTTCTCTTTTCTGACTGAACAGCAGTAGGTCTGCTAAGATTTAGTCCAATGAATTTATTTCAGCAGAAGACTCCTGGCTCTAGAAAATGGCCCCAGAGGGTTCTGGTTTTGTTGGAATTTGGGTCTCAAAGCACAGCTTCAGTGTGAATTCTTTGATGCCGTATGAAGGCTGTATTTATGTGGTGACAGTCTCTTCTGTAACCACCAAGGATATCTGTGTGGTCCTGGCTGTCTTGATGGTCCTTTCAGAAAGGTGTTACTGTGAGATCTTTAGCTTCTGCCGTGTTCGTAGAAAACTGCCCAACAATCCCCAAAGCAGAGATGGGGAAGGGCTGGTACCCCATCCCAACCCCAGACCACTCCAAACACTTGCTAATATACTCACACCTTTTCCTTAAACCCAGTGAAAGATCTGTACACTGTCCATGCTCAAAAATTTATTTCATACAAGCAGTTTAAACTCCTAAAACAAACCAATTTTCTCTCCTGTCTAAAAATAACATTGTTATACATCATGGCTAGTGCTTCTTTTTTCCTCAAACTGAAAAATAATTAAGAGCTTCATCCTTTCCCTCCATCTCCCTGCCCAGCTCTAGATATCTCAATCCATTTTTGCATTGCTATTACCAATTTTAATTCATCCATATTAATCCTGTGGTCACCTTCAACAATTTCAGTGCAGTCAGTCCATGAGATGAGCCTGTAAGTCTCAGATGATTTGTAGGACAGGTTTTTTCTTTTTCTTCATTGCTGATGTTCTTAAAGAAAAATAGTATTTTGCCCAAAGAAAGATGAAAATACATTTTCCTGACAGGCAGAGAGGGACATTTTTGTTATGATTGAAAAAAGTCTCAAAAGTTGTGGGGATAAAAAATGATGAAATTGGGATGCAAAAATATTGAGAAGAGGTTAGGGGAACTTGCTGCACAAGCAAAATGCCAGTACTCTGGGCCTGTTTCTGCCAGCATGGATGTTTAACAGGGATTTTTGGTATATGCTTCTGATCTCACTGGCATGCATATTGTAGCATTAACACATCAGAGCTTGTCTTTTAAGGCCCATGAATCACCTGCCATGGTTACACTGCACACAAGAACAGAGGTGAATATGGGGGTCTTTGGGGGACTTTCTGTACCTTAGGGAGTTCACTGCCAGCAGCTGTGGGTAAGGCTCTGAGTAAGACTCCAAAAGATAAATTAATAAGGATACACAGGGGAAAGGAGCCAACACTTACTGTGGTTACTGAGCATTGAGAACACCACAGAATCCCTATGATGCCTCTAACTGAAGTAACAAATTAAAACCTGTTTTTTTCTACATGAACACACAAAATTACACCTTAATTTATCTCCTAATCTGGGAATGAACCAGGAATTCTGGCTGCACACAGGGCTGTAGTGTCCTTCAGAACAAAGTCCCTTAAGGCTGGCCATATGTACATATATATTATACACATAGTGTCACTGGATGCAGTCAGTTACTCTCGGATGTGAGTACTGTTTAGCAGCAGGGATGCCAAAATCTGTCTGCTTATTGCTGACTCTCAATTCATGTTTGATCAAAGCCCCACTGATACATCTATCAAACTCTCTGCTAACTTAATCCCTACTGCTCTCATTTCAAGTCACTGAGTCATTTCCCCCTGTTATGTTCAGCCTGCTGTAAACACCAGCACTTTCTTTAAGTCTCTCTTTTCACCCTGCTGTTTAATAATCTCCCCAGCTTTTTTCCCATGAAAAACATATACAGATTTCTGGAAATTTTTATGCTTATTACTTTTGTCATTTAAGCCTTCCTAACCTGTTGCCCTCTGTTACCTTCTCAGTTGCATACTTGTGCCATGATATGAACAAATGCTCATCTCTCTGAATTTTCATGCTTTCTTTTCATACTTGCTTCTACTTACATGCCACAATTTACAAGCTGTCAGTATGAAAAATTATTATATGTAATGACTATCTGTGATGAATTTGTCCCATTTTTGGATTAAAACGCAATCTCTTCATCACATAAACATTTATTCTCCTTCATTCTCAATTTACTAAATAATAAGACTCGTTGATGGTTTAATGTATGGATTCAATTAAATATTATGTCCCTAGGCAATTTTTAAGTAAAACTTGACTAATTCTCTTCAGAGATGTGTGATACATCCTCAGGCAAAAAATCTGCTTGTATATTTTCTAACTCCTGAGCCTTCATGTAAAGTTTGAGCATTGCCTCTTAATCCTCCTCATTTTACATCTTATTTATTGTTGTACAATAGCTGTTATGTCATAAGATTGACTAGTAGTAGGCAAGAGTATTTTGAAGAACAGTTCAGTTAAAGACAACAAAATATTGATAACCACGGGTTCAATTGTGGAGATGTATCTCTCTATATATACGTATTTATATCTATAAACACTAGGTAGATATATATGTGTATATAGATTGTATTTAATTATATTATAATTATATTTAACATGTATTATTACTTTTATATTTTATCATTATTATTTTAGGGAAGCAATAAATCAATCAACACATATGTTATTGAGAATATATATAAGCTCCCAATAAGAATGATTGAGATTAAAAACATTTTAAAAATGCAGGAAATATAAATTCATATTATGACAATTGGATTCTGAGAGAAATCTTGTGGGTTCTTTTTTTTTCTTTTTTATTTGCAATGGCCAGAATGAAAATCCTCATGATTGATGTTAGCTTTCAATTCTATGACTTGTTCCAGTTTGTGTCACAATATTTGACTGATGTAGGACTGTATTGTTCTTTGTTTGGATTTTTTTTTTACTCAATGATGTGTGACAGCATCACTTTGAAATCAGTACAGAAGCAGAGCACCACGTCAGCTTGATTTATTTAGCTGTTTTTCTGTTAACACTCCTCATCACGTTGGTAGAATGATCAGGTAGCTGGCACTAATATCATTATGCAAGGGGCATTTTAATCATTCAACGAATATATATAATATTGCAAAAAGAAATGGTTTCCCCACATTTTGAAAGACATGTTTGCAGGAAGTTATCCAAGACATGCCAATCAGCAAGAGAGTGGATAAGACCAGTTTGATGAGCTATCTTGTCTGATTTGATACCAACCACATATTTTGCAAGCTGCTGAGTCACAAGGAAATACTGATTTCAGTAGTTGCCTTTTACAAACAAAGTGAGTCTTCATTAGTTTTCTTCAGCAGACAGACTCCAGTACATGTAGATTAATAATTTGTATTGCATTTCTGGCAGTTGCATTTCACTGGACATCATGGTATCTGGATTACAAATTAGTTACTGATATTACTCACTAATTTAAATAGGCCAAAGAAAGCAGCACTTAAAGATCTTTTCCTTGGTTTGATTTATTGTTATCAGTTGTCATTGTACCTGAGTCTGGTTTATACTGGCAGTTTATATTGCTAATAGTGGGTTCATTCTTGAGTCCTTTGCACCAGCAATCACGGCATTAATTTTGACAATTTTGAAGACCATTTGATATTTTATGGGTTCTCTTAATCCCTGGATGAAAAATGCTTCCAGTTTTATGAAAGAGTCCATCCACCTTGCTGTATCCAAACAACTGTAGGTAGGATGATCTGTAAGTTTAGTTTGAAAGAAGGGGCAAGCTCTCTGCTGATTGCACTGGAAACATCTCACAAGTGTCAAGTCTTCATTGAGTATAAATTAAACATTAGTCTTTCTGATTAATTTATATAGGTGTCACCAGCTTGTTCAGGCTTTCAATTAATTCGTCCCACCACCTCCCACTCCAATTCTAAATGGCTAGAATTAGGGAACAGCATTTCATTCTGAGCTGCAAATGCACAGCTCTTTGCTTCAAATGCCTAAGAGGGCAGGTAGAGGTGTCCATTGCAGAGTGTGCACGGGAACTGCTTCACTCACTGACGGGAGTGTCCCACATTTCCAAGGAATGACTTTAGTAATTTTATTTCCCAAACTCTTAAAAACACAGAAGAAATTGAACAGAGAGTTCTCTTCACTTTTATTATTCTCTCTCATACTTCTTTTACTTTGATGCTTCTAAGTGTTCATTAATGTTATACTGAGATAATTTGGAGGGATAATTTTTCTCTATTTGTATAGAGACACCATCATATGATATAGAACATTGCTACCACTGTATTAAGTAAGAATTAAAAAAACCCTTTTACTCTAAACTTTCCTCTTCTATCAGTGGTATGCAGTTGTTTTCCTTTTATTTATTTATTCATTTATTTAATTATTGATGGTGAAGGGTCTTTCCCAGGGGATATGAGAACAATTTTGAGAAAAAACATATGAAGAATCTGACTTCACCTGTTTATTTTGATCATTTCATCAATCCTGTGGTGCCCTTGAGTAAATATTTTCTTTAAAGTGTTTCATTGCCATCATTCCTCATGTCCTCTACAGTATGAGTTTTTCAGCTCTCTCATGAAAGTTTCATATATATTCTTCTTAAAGAAGCTCACACTGCACCATTGATCCTTGCTTTGCTCTCACCTATAATTCTTTTATGCTTAATAGATTTTATCCATGGACTAGTATTGTTTTAGGCTTTTT
Organism: Cettia cetti; assembly: GCA_013401135.1. Lineage (NCBI taxonomy): Eukaryota > Metazoa > Chordata > Aves > Passeriformes > Sylviidae > Cettia > Cettia cetti. Next base: position 8,785 of record VZUI01032365.1, read on the forward strand.
GTCAAAGTTTAGTCCTGTGAGCCAATTTTCTATACAAAGCAGTTACAGGAGCTCTCTGTGAAGAATATTCCGGCCTTTGGTTACTGAGAGATTTAAACTAGCAGACCTGCATGGAGTAATATGTAGTGTTAAGACACAAATCATTCTTGTACACAAATGAAGTGTTTTAACTTTTGTAAAGTAGTATTCAAACTAGAAACTGTTGAGTTTCCACTTTTTGTTTTTTACCTAACCACTTTGAGAATGAAGGAAAGAGTTTCTCAGATTACTTTGTCCCTCTGGCTGGTGCAGTGTGGACTTGGACACATCTGTGCCATAACTCCCTGTTAGCTCCTCATAATAAGAATGAGAGAGATGAGTCACAGCCACAGCTCAGTTAACAATGCAGACAAAGGGGATGCTGAGATCTACACACTCTGAAAACCTGTGTGAATCTAGATGGATGTCCTTGTTTTTTATTTATTGTGGCTAAAGATGGGGAAGTGGGTATTTTTTGTTTGTCTCCTGTCTGCCGTTTCTAAAGTTGATATCCTGAAAAACAGGAACATATTATTCCAAAGTGTTCCTCACCTCCCACATTATTTTAACAGATCCTGCAAAAACATTTTGTATAGCAGGAAAACCCAATTCTAGTTCTTAGGAAAACCTGAGCAATATTTCAATAGACAGCATATTAATGAAGCTGAGAAACATTTGGAAGAGCAAAGCTGCAAGTCAAAGAACATTCATTTTGGTAACAGAGGAGATCAGAGAGCAGTGTCTGCCTGTGTGGAGGGGAAGGTCATCAGTTCAATCCTTGGTGTTACTCCATTAGCTCTGGTTATGGGAGACATAACAAATATGGAAGGATGGGGGGAAAGAGGAGAATTTTTAGTCACTGATCAGAATACAAAGGATGTGATATTAATGAAGAGAATTTTCTCTTCATTACTGGTCTACTAAGAGAAAGCAGAGATGTCTGTAAAATTTTTGGACTCAAGTTACTTCAAGTTTCAAGACATAATGGCCAGAGCAGGTTTTTATTTAATTTGCGTTTTAAAAATTATTTTTCACATTAAGTACTTTACCAACTCATATGTAAATAATTCATCAGGGAGCTTATCACTATCAAGCAACTAGTTTGACCTGAAGATCTTATAAGCCCTAGCAAAGTCAGAGAAGCCACAATGGTGAGATCATAGCCAAACTGAATCCAAGCAGAGATTACTGCTCAGAGTTTCTGTGCTGTCTTATGGAACAAGATGATGTCAGACAAGGCCAATGCCCCTCTTTTTCACCCTGAAAAACACTTATTTGGATCACACCATGCTTACTGTTTCTAGTCCTCCAGTCTGTAAAGATATCAGATAAAAGTCCACAGGGGTGTCTTCTGTCATTTTGCCTATGGTCTTTGAAAGCAGACTAAGTATGAATTTAGTCTAAGAAGAAAAAGAAAAGAAAAATATTGCTAAGAGTTGACTGACATTTCTGTGAGTATGCTGATATGTCTAACATGGACTTCAAAAGGGGAAGTTTCCTCACGGTAAAAGAAGAGGAAAATAGAAAAATAAGGCCTGAATTGCATATTCTCTTTCCTCATTGAGTTCTATGAGTTGTTACATCTCTGAATCTGTTTCCCAAACTACAAAATGTCACAGATGTCCTCTGGACTCTGGGAAGAAATACATCAACAAATGCAAGCCATTAAAATTTATCTTCTTTTTGTTGAACTTTAGAAACATTACATGGTGATTGTTTCACCTGTTTTCAGGCTGGGTATACGAAGTCTCAGTAAGTGGAGAGGGAATATTAAAAGCATGTGGCATTTGAATAGCAGATATAGAACCAGGAGCCATTTCTCTGAAGTTTTACTCTTTCCCCTCTAAAATAGTATTTTTGAGAGACAGATAGTAGTTCTATATATTTATATAGATGTTTATGTTTGTGCTTAAGAATACTCTGAATCATATCAATTATGAGAAATATATTAAATGTACTGGTGCCAAATCGATTTATGTCAAGTATTATTGATTTCAGTGAAGTTTCAGCTCAAGATATTTGTGTGGTTTCTTTGTTCATTATTTTTACTTGTGGCATTTCTAAAATCTAATATAGAGAAGGATTAATCTTTATGTCAAATAAAATGGTTTTATTTTGAACATTTTTAGCCTTAAAAACTAAAAGTGGAAGACAAATTATGGAATAAAATGTATTAATTATTTTTTCAAGATATTTCATTTCAACAAAATAAAATTAAGTATTTCAATTGTATAATTTCTTTTTAATATAAAAGTGTTGAAAAACAACATGACGTTACAAAATGTTGCATTTTCTGCATTCATCAGAAAGGAGGAAAAAGTGAAAAATAGCTGGAAAATGTTACCTTTCTAGAAATGTGATTCTCTAATCAAGCTGTTCAGATTCCCAGAATCATGGTGAATAGCAGTTAACTTAAACTTCATGTAAAATAAGCTCCAAATGACCCTTTTTTGACCCTAAGAAATTTTTTAAAATCCCTGAACAATATCACAACAGACCTGGTAAGTGTTTTTTTCTCTTTTAGATTGGAGGTGATAATTGATAGTTAGAAGGGGAAGACTGGCTGTTATTAAAAAAACGAGCATCAGCAGGAAGTTTAAAAAATAAGTAATTGCTCTTTTGTCACAGAGAAAGTGCCTCCACTTGGTGTAGAAACATACAAAACACCATGGGAGAACAATTATTCTTGAAGATCAGCACTAGAGATAGAGTCCTTTGCACTTTTGGAACACTGTCTCTGCTACAACGTAGGATATTTTTGGATCCTGATTATGGCTCAGGAATTCTTGGGGTGGCAAGGTGAGTGTTAATGATTAGGCAGAGACTTCAGTGCATCAGGAAGAATCTGTAGTCTGGACACATGGGACTGACAGCTGCTTTGGTGACCTGACCAGACATGACGGTCTGTGTGGTGGTGAATTCAGCGAGCCTGGCAACAGGGTTGGGGGCCAGAATGAAGTATGGCTTGCATGAGGGGGAAAAAGTTTGGAACTTTCAGTCTATTTTGGTTTTTATTGTTTTTTGTTTTGCTACCAACACCCTGCACCCCTCATGGCAAGGGCAATTTTTGCTCTAATTCCAAACCAAAATGAATGAACCATTGTAGCTTCAGTAGGATAGTAAGATATGACTGAAATTCCTCAGAATTAGATGTGTGCTTTTTTCCCCGTTTTTTACTTCTTCCCCCTTTCTTATGTAGCAGGTAGCAAAAGAAATGGGTTGAACATTTTTCTGCTTACTTCCAACCAGCTGGATTATTTCTAGTTGACTGGCCACGTCTCCTACACCTAGTGATATAAATGATGGGCTTAGTTAAAATGGTCTGTGCTTTTTAATTTATTTTCCTTTTTTATTAAGGCAACCCAGCAGATGGCTTTATTTTTCTTAGCTGCAACAGAAAGAGCATGAGTGAACATGTCTGGCCTCCTGGTCCCTGGAGAGCAATCTCACATTTGTGCAGACATGCTCCTTGACCCTGTACTAAAAGGATAATCCTAGAAAAACAGGGCAATGAGGTCTTTTATTTGTGTATTTTCTGTATTGTTGCATTCTCTTTCACCAGGTTTGTGGTGCTGTATTGCTGGGTGCTTTTTCATGCATCCTCATGCATACTAATCCTTTATATAAAGGTGTATATTAGCTCCTTTAGTGTACATATATATTTTATACTAATATTTGAGAGTAATAGCTTCCTACTGCCTTTTATCAGCAATTTTGCAAAACTTTTCTGCATCTCTTTCTGTAACAAGCCCTGTTGCAGAGGAGCTGAATTTCTGCCATGCTTGGTGTGGCTAAGTACTCCACAGTCTGGGTTTTGGAGCCTATGATCTACTCCAAATCTATCTTATGTTCAAAATTTTCACAGGGGTGTGCTAAATTCTGTTTTTGTTCTCCCTTTCTAGTTCTTTCAATGTGCTTCCTCCTAGTTGATTCTATCTCCCAAAACTTCTGTAAAACCAGAAACAAAAATAATATGGGCAAAGCAGGGGGAAAGCTCCTAAACAGTGTGTCAGATGGAAGACATAAACTGAAGAAAAATTGCTATAATGTTGTAGCTTAGTGATAAGTGTTTTTTGGCTCAGAGTAGGAAAGGTAAATTCTAGTGCCTGATCTTCAAGCTTTTTTTCTTCTTTTATTATTATTTTTATTGATAGCAAGTCTAATTAAGAGACTCAATTTCTACGTCAGAGTTCTTTCTCCACTCATGCGCTGTCACGAAAGAGCTCGAGGTTTCTTGAAACACTATTTAAGAAGTTGAAGTTCATGTGTGTGCATGCAAATGTCAGTTCTGCCTGATAACTTTCAAACTTGTTGCCCAATTTCAACTAAATTTGACACTGGTAAAAATGCGATTTGATCATTTGTGTGGGTTTTTTTATCTATTTGTGGTTTGTGGTTGGGAGCATTGAACTTTTTGAGAGGCAGGGTTGTTTGTATGGTTTTGGGTTTAGATATTTTATTTTGTGGTTTTTGTTTGTTTTTATAATGGAATCAATCCCCAAATAAAACTGTGGAGAAGAGGAATGAATGAGTGCTTCCCAGGAGAGAAAATCTAGAGGGGTAAACTCATCTGTGGGTTTACACACCAAAGAATCCCTGCTTTTCAAATTCAGACTGTCTCTGTCCCAGGAGCATTCAAATGCTGGGATAATGGAGCCACCTTGCTTCCCTCTTGGGTGGCTGTGGAACAGAACTGTGCAAAGGGCTGTTCTCTCAGTTAATTGGCAATTTAAGAGCAAATTGTACAAATTCTATTGCATTATGTAAATTACGGTTAAAAACAATATAAATATGTTTTAAAGCCCCCTAAACCTTAAAATGTTTCTTACCAAATAATGAAATATAGACTTGCAAATGAAAAATAAACTAGAGTGTTTATAGATAATTCTCAAAAAAGCATCAAAACCATATCTTCAGATAAAAATGTTGCTATATGAAAAAAATTGCCTTTTGCCAATGGAGGTGGTGCTTCCAGTTTTTGGGGTCAACAAAAGTAAAACCCCTTCTGATTTGTTTATACTCTTCACTCCACCATATATAATTTTTTGCTTTTGGAAGCCAGTAAGGAAAAATCAGTCTTGCTCCTCAGCAGCCATCTAGACTTGACTCAATTTCTATGTCAGAGTTCTTTCTCCACTCATGCACTGTCACGAAAGAGCTCGAGGTTTCTGAAACACTATTTAAGGATTGGCAAGCAGTGGGATTTGGGAGCCAGGAGTGGTTGAGGGCAGCAGACTTTGTGCATGGAGGTTACAGGGCTGATCTCTGTGGAAGCAATGCACAGAGATGATCTGTCTCTATTGATTCCAGAGTGTATCTAGAGAGATTAAGGGGTTAACCTGTCTGGTCAGTGGAATTGCTTATAGCTGAGATGTGTGTGCACTGCCCTTGGTAAATTGTGACAGCTGATTCATGGTGTAAGGGCTTTACACAGCTCATTCTGCAGAGAGCAGGCTCTGAAAAGGCCCTAAACAGGATTGCTTTGCTGCCTTACACTGCCCTGTTTAGCTCCACACTTGGGCACGTTGGGGAGTCCTTGCTGGCATGGCTTACTGAGAGGGAAGTAGGCAAGCTCTGGTGCTGGGAATGAGAAGCTTTTTCTGCCTGCTCTCTCTGTTGGCCTGCTGCCTGCTTTTGCAACAAGCAAGGCGGGGACATCCTCCCCAGCAGCTCAGATCTTAATCCCAGATATGGAGATTGATTTCCAGCACAGCCTGTGCTGTGTATAAATCCTGGATCAAACAGGCTAATCACTGTTAATCACTGCTAATCAGCATGATGGTGCCTGTAGACCTTTGCAGCCCAGTTTACTGGCTAGGGGGGACAAACTGCCAGTGGATGCTAAATCATTAACAGTTGCTGTTGAATTTAAGTAGCTGGTGGTGTTGAATTTAAGTGACTTGTGCTACTGTCATACACTGCCAAGAAATGAAATATTCCAGAGCTACGGCATCACTGTGCATTTTTCTCAGCACGACTGTGACTCAAACTGAGAAGTGTTCATCTGCCTCATCACATGAGCAAACTTAGTGGAGGAACTCCTTCCAAATAAAAGATGGAGTGCTGATTATTTTTGAGGTTTTTTTCATAACTCCATCATAGGTTATGTTATAGCACTCTGCTACCTGCAGTTTAGCATTTACACTCAGCACTTTTGCTGAAAGGAAAACTAACACTGGATCTCAGGCTCCATTATCTATCCTTGTTGTTTACTGTATGGTTTATTCTTGGTTTATTTATTCTATGGAATCTGGTGAACAGGCTACTGTGATTTTCATGCTTTTATTTGTACTACACAGGTTTGATTGTCTTTTTTTTTTTCTTTCCTATTTCTTTCTTTTAATTTGCAAATTGTGTTCCAAAATAGCAAGGAAATGTGGCAGGTTGTATAGTTGGAGAGAATTACGGCCCCTCTCTGGTAGTTAATGTACCCTGAGCTTTTGGCTTAGGTGCCTCGTAATGCCACATGAGGCATGTGGAAACTGCTCAGAAACACATTTGTTAGCTGTCATGTCAGTGCTTAATTATATCTTACTTCTGTTTCAGTGCATCATGCATAAGTCTGCTAAATGTTCTGTGTGAATCCAGACCTGATTTATAGTCACAGAAGTACCTTTGAGAATACCAGTGGAATAAAAGAGCTCCCTTTAATGTGCTTTGCTATGTGCAGAGCTCAAATTTAGTGTAACTTTGTTAATCTTTGAATCAGTAAACAATATTGCATACAGTGTGTGCCTTTAATTTAAGCAGATTGCTTACTTATGATCTTGTTCTCAGGTGTGCTGTGAAAATTAAGTTTTCTTTCTTTGCTAGATTGTAGGAAGAGTTGAAAACATGATGTGTGTGCCTCTAGATTCTCCACTGCTGCAATTGAGGGCAGTTTCAAGGCCCTGACAATACCACTGATTTATACATCTAGTGTTCAGATTTTGCTGCTATTGGTGGTGGGAAACAAAACACCATTTTGAGGCTACAGTTTTCTCCCTGTAAGTCCCTGAACTATGGGAATAGGGAGGGCAGGAGGGAGGAGATTGTGCTTAGGTAAGGAAGTGAGATCTTGCTGCTGTGTGCTGTGGGTTTTGCTGCATTCTTCTCAATAAATTATTTTAGTTCTCTCAGCTGGTGGCAGCAGCTTCAAGATGCCATAAGTGCTTTTGCTCTGAAATGAGATTTACTGAGTACATGAGCCTGGAGCCTGTGAGCTTTTGGAAGCTGCTGAATGGTTGCTGTCTGTATGAGTGGACTAAGGGCAAAGTAGTATCACAACATTTGGAGAGTGCTGTTCTCATGTGTCCTATGTTGTCAAATAAAGAAGTTTTTTCTGTTTACCAGTGAGGATGAAGCAATACCTCAATGCCTATCCAAAACACTTCTCGGGGCACTGGATGAAGGCATAAGCCTTTTCTGCTCTGAAATTTATGGGGAGTCTCTTGAAGGGTTTCAGAGTGAGTCTGTTGCTTAAACTGTTAATATACAGGGTTTCTTGCATTTCTTGCACAGGCCTCCACAAGCTTGTGCCTCCTTGTATTCAGTCTTGTCTGATCTAATACATGTGACAGGGTGTTAGCCCTGGAGTATACCAAATACCTGGGAGCCTTACAAGATATTTCTCAAGGGCCTGGGTGGTGGAACCTCAAATTTCTTGGTAAAGGAAGAAAATATGCTTGATAAATTTTGGACCAGTGACAATTGTGGAAGCAGGTTAATGATTTTGGTTGAAATTTTACCAATTTCCTTATTAGTGTTCTGATAAGAATCGTTTTTGGTTTGCAGATTCTTGCACAGGCTTTCTGGTAACTGTAATTTCTCCATCAAGCTCAAAGCATGTGAGAAGGTAAGGAAGACATCCAGAATGGGGACTGTCTTTCCTGAGAAATTGGTCAGCCATGAAAACTTGTTGGGGTTCCCCTGGAAGAGATCAGGAGTTGGTGGTTCCTCTTGGAGTGGCATTCAGGTGAGTGAGTATATGAGGTGAGGCTCTCTCTGGAAGCAGGCTGTGGGAATAACACCCTGAAAGAAAAGAACAAGGTTTCTTTCATATTATGAAAGCAAAGTTAGCAGTGAAGCTTAGAGATGATACCAAGAAGTTAATTCCACAAATTAAACTTTATTTAAACCAATAGACTTTTACAATAGCTCAACTGACTTGGAATTTTATCCCACATAACTCATGGCTATCAATGTGCGTAATGGGAAAAGTGGAAATAGCAACAAAGGTGAGAAATGGGCTTTTACATGTCAGCCTTGAGTTGGAGAAAACTGTGGAGAAGCCAGATATTGCAGTTACTTAGAACAAAGTTTGAAAACTTCAGATTACGATTGCACAGGCTCTTTTTGGAAGAGATGAAATGTTTTTAAAGTGCTTTTATGCACATAACATATAAGGTTATGAAGACTTTCTTTTTTTCTCCTTTCATCATGGTTGCTTACCACAGGCATTTCCCTTTTTATACTTCATACTATAAGCCCTGGTGCAGCTGCATTGTTGTTCACCTTAGCAAAAGATAAACCAGGGAGGATTTGCATAGCTACAGTTGCTTATCTCTTTGCTGTTCTCACCATGCCCAGCAGGCATGGTAGGAATTCATCATTTACAGTGACTTTATGCAATCCGTGAAATCCAGAAATTTCGCTAGGAGTGGAAGTGGTTGAAATAGTCAGTCTGTAGTGTTTGCAAGGCAATTCCTAAAGGATAATACTTGCAAGGCTGTTTAGGGAGGATGTTTAGGTGTGGTGACATGAATACACACACGTAAGACCCAAATGATGCCCTTTATCTAGTTAGATCATCACATTCGATGTGCGGTAAGGAGTGAAATGCCATTTAATTATTGAAGGATAGACTGTCTCTGCAAATTAGCTCCCTTTAAAATTTAGAGCAGTTTAGGGCTTACACAGAGGTCTTGGAGCCATAATCTTCAGGGCTTTAAAAGCTGCTAGGAGTTGACACAGGAAGAGGGAATCCAAAATTATTGTTGCAGTATGCCAGCCAATGAAGTCAGCTGTGCCTAAGGCAGACACAGCTGCTAAAACCTTTGTGCTTGAATTCTGCATAGGCACCTAGAGGTTCCAGATATTTTAGTGCAGACTCAGTTTGAAAAGAAAAGATTTGTACCCATGGACTCAGCTTCACAAAAGTCTTGATCTGTGTGCTCTGCATGCGCTACTCATAGCACAGTTCTGACGAACTATCATCAACACATAGAACAGGGTAAATAAATTCAGGTTAAAAAGTGCATCCTAGGGTTTGAACGTCTTGAAATTAAGACCTTTGTTTAATATGACTCAGATGAGTTCTACCAAATATTCAGCAGGGTGTTGCTTAGGTAGAATAACACCTCTTAAAGCAGTAGAATTATTTTGGTGGCAAAACAGTTTAATGGGTGCAAAAAGACTAACAATAAGAGTAAGCGATGTCCAGGTAATTAGAGAATGCCAGGACTTGAGTTCATGATTAAAATAAATCATAACTTTAAAATATTATTTTAAGATCAACATGGAAAATGAGGATTAGATTAGTCTTTAAAATTGTATTCAGTTTTGTGATCTTAGGGACCTGAGCTCCTAGAACTAAGGTAAAATTTGAATCCAAAAAAAAAAAAAAAGTGATCCACCACTGTGCTTTCCTGTTAAAAAAAAATTTGTTTAAATTTCAAGTCCAAAGACAACATCAGATGCTTTTCTTCAAAGAAATAATAAATCCTGGAATATTAAACATAACTGCCAGACATCTAAAATAGATTTTTTTTCTATTGGAGATCCTAAATTTAGACTTCAGTGTGTGTGTAGAAGAGGATATTAACTTTTGCTGTATAGAGTGAAGGAAGATATAAGATTCAGGAAGCCTTTGGTCCTAAAACCTGCAACCTCTGTCAAACTCTGGTCAGTCTTGTCAGAGATGATCAATTTAGACCACTTCTGTCCCTAAAGAGACGTTTATGGGAGCTTTGTGTTTCTAATTAATTTTAAGTTTTTTTGGTGATTGAAGAGAGGTGAAGACTGTCTTTCAGCAGCAATACTTTCTGCTTCTTGAAGGACTCTACTAGGAGATATTTTCTGCATGATTTTCACATAGCCTCTATGAGCACTCACCATTAGATACATTAAATCTGAAGAAAAGCTCTCTTGAGGAACATGAGGTGAATTCAGCCATCTAATGAAAGGGAACAAGATATTCTCCAGATGGGATACTCTAATGTCAGATTCTCCTCTGGAAGAGAGAGAAATTGACCTTTAGGGTGTGGTCAGCCCTTGCTGTCTGGTGAAAGAAACAAAATAGAAGTAGATTACATAAATATGTTTTTTCCCTTCTTTCCTCACAGGGACAGGTTGCTCTTTTTTGTTAGTTTTTGTTGTTGGAATCTAGTAGATGAAAGAGAAATTGAATGGATAATACTGGCAAGAAAAATTGCTTTACTTTGAAGATTTAAAATAGGATTATGAGCTATTTACATCCTCTCTTGAATTAAGACATTAAGAAAATACAGGTATCTCTGGTACTGTGCACAGGAATTCAGCTTTCAAATATGCTTCTCAAACATACAATCATTTATTGACGGTCTCTTTAAGGGTGTGTTGGATTTTTTTTTTTTAATTGCAAAAAGTTTTTGAGAGATATTTTTAGATTTAAGAAGCTTTCTAAGATAATCCCTTATCTGCTCAGGATACAGAAAGAGTCAAACCCATCAGCTCAGCATTGTCTCTGAGTTTTAATGGGTGCTTTATGATGTTAGAGTGTAATGAAGTTTTCCAGGGAAGAGTTGGATTAATCCTGTCCTGTAGGAGAGCTATGCAAAAATAAATCTATCCATGTGAGCAAATTTTAAATAAATGGGTACATTTGCCAGTCTCTGAACACAGGATTAATTTTTATGCCTGGTTGATTCATGTGGGATCTAAAAAACCGTGAGCCTAAAGTGTTGAAAATGTATACAAAAATTGTCATTTGGTCATAATTCACCTTGACATGAATGATGGAGAATTCATATGGGAAAGTGAAGCCTTTGAGGGCATGTGCCACAGTTATTAAATCAAGCTTTTCTATGAATACAAGATTTCATGAGGTTGGACTTGCAACACACAACCTTTGTATTCAGGCACACTGTGGGGAAGGAGTTAATGACACATTTGTGAATGTTTGTTTGCATCTGACATGGCTTGTTCATTTAGTCAGACTTATTTTTGGCTTCTCACTTGGCCTGCATAGGGTATGCAGGTAAACTGAATTTTGTTTGCTAATACTCAGACAGAGTTTTCTCTTGTTGCTTTCCAGAATATCTCTTAAACACAGATGTACAACTGTGCTAAAATCAGAATAGAAACTTTGTAACTGGTGTCCTTTCTTGATTAAGTTGCTGCCCACCCTCAGTAATAAAAAGTCTAAGCAGAAACTGTGACCTGCTGTGTCTTTGATAGACAGGAAATCATTGCAATGTACCTGCCTACAAAAACAAAGGGTGATTATTATTCATGCAGAGAAAAGTTGTGGATAAAGGAGATGTTTACAGAGATCAGAATGAGTTTGCAAAAGATTGCATGGGAGACTTGTTCCTTTTTTGAGTGCAAAATCTTGATTGTGCAGGAGCTTACTCTGTGACCTGATCACCTGTTTAATTATATCTTGGATAAATTTGTTTTACAGTCTCATGCCCAAAATATTTAATTTGTTTAGGTTACAGAAATAGGATCAGTTAGCAGCAGCTCAGTTTTCTAGCTGTTAGAATTTTTACCATGACATTTGCTGGTATAGAATATTTTTTTATCTATGCTGCATGCTTCTACAAATGATTTAAATTCTTGCTGTCTTTTTGACATATTTGTGACTACTTCAATATACAGTGCCTCTCCATTTTTTAAAAATTCTTAATGATACACAAAGAATGAAGCTTTCATATTTCTGCCCTAATTTTCTCAATGTACAATTAAAATAAAAATTTTCCTTCAAGTATGTGTGGTTTTTTCTGTGTAATTGATTGTACTTGATAATATGTAAGGGGTGGTGAGAGGTAATCAAGTGTATTACTTGCAAAAATCACACAGAGCTTATCTCTTTAAAAGTTAGGCATCTCACCAAAAGAAGTGCATAATTTTGCTTATAGTCTTTGAAGAGGTATTAGTCCCCTTGTGAGCTGACTCATGTGTCTGCTACTAGTATCTAACAGATGCTTAGTTTAAGTAAACACCTGAATTTTAGACTGTTAAGTAAGTTCTCATAAGCAAATTTCTTAATTAGGCTTGTCCCCCCCAATCATCTAGTCCGAACTCTGTGGTCAATGGCTTTCTACAGTCTGTGCTGTATCAGTTTTCATGCTCCATTACACCTGATTATCTTTCTTTTTCCCTTGGAATTACACTCTGGCTATCAGCTGGAGTGTTAGTAGAGACTTCACTCAGCTCTCCGTGACTGGCACAAATAGTCTTCCAATGTCTTTGGAGCTCCAGTGACTTTGTTGATTTATACCAGCTGCAAGTCTGGCCCAGTGGCTGTAACCAAACTATTGATAAAATCCAGAAGTTCAACTAATGCAAAGAAATTGATTTTTTAATATACATTTCTATTTGAAGGGTGGTCCTTGGAGTCTTTCTTTGACTCTGAGTTGTAATCATATTCGTGTTGTTCAGATGATGTACTGTGCCTGGGGTTGCAATGAGTCATGAAAACCGCATTGTGCTGGATAAAAATACAATCTGCAGTTGAATAGGACTTTTTTTCACCGTTGTCTATCAAAATTTCTATTACTAGCTCAGTCATTCATTAGCAAAAATACAAAGCACATGTTCTGAGTTCTGTACAGGACCATCAATTATGCAAGTCTTGTAAAGAAATACTGGCATTCGTTTTGAACTGGACAGCAGATTGTTTTTTCTCTTCTTTTCACAAGGCTATTTTTATTCTTTTTAAGTGGAAACAAACATCCTAGCTCATCTTCCAGGGTATGTCCCTGACACAGGACATGGAATGACTTATTTACAAAGTAAAGCTGTACTTGAATCCAGAACTTAAAATTTTTCTTTCTTAATCTCGGCTCCTGAATTAAAAGCTCTTGAGAGAAATGTTAAGACTTTTGCATTGTCTCCAAAGAGCAAGAAATCTTGAATAGAAGAGCTCTATCTGTCAGGGAACTACAACTTCAGTTTTCTTGTCAGTTCCTATCTGTGGCTTGTTTTGGCAAACCAGAATGTTTTAGGATATTATAGAATTTTTTTTTCTTTATGGTTAGACCTTATTTCTAGACAGGCCTATTGCCTTTGTAAATTATACTATAAATCACTATTATCATTGTGGTAGATAAACTAAATCATCATAATTTGAGGGACACTTAATCAAGACCTTTGTCAACAATGGCTGGTTAGCACCTAAATTATTAAATAGGTGGAAACATTGCTCCTTAAAATCATGAAGGGAGAATGAAGAACCCAGTCATAGAATGATGGAAAAGAAAGCAAATGTGCCAGATAGCAGAAAATGAAAATGCATAACATGCTAAGTTTTTCTAGACATTTGTCTGTACCAGGTTAACGTTTTATGGTTAGAGATTCAAGATAACTCCTTAAAAGTTAGAGGGACTGAGTAGGAAAGCACACATTTTTTTGAAATCAAAATCTTTGCCTATCTAAGAGCATAAATTAGTATTTTGAGAATTGTATCACAGGTATCTCTCTTTTTTAAAAAATACTTTTCAGTGTGTAAATAGGAGCTTTAACAAAGGAGATTAAGTTGAGGGTGGGAGGGAATTAAGAAGTGGACGTTTCCTTTTTGTTAAAATTTACAAGTTTTCAGTCCAAAATCATAGTCTTAATCAGTAACATATTCTGCTAGAAGAAGATATCTAACCATCAGTTTTAAAAACTAGGAAAAAGGAGATAGGAATAGCCCATGCATAGCCCATTCATAGGCAAGTCGATTGAGAGGAAAAAATAGGTTAATGTGAAAATGTTTTCTAGGATTTACTCTTGTTGCTATTAAAAGTGACAATGCACCATTATGAATAGAATGGCTCACCACATTAATATTGTATTCCAGACTTAGCTAGAAGCCTTTTAATGATGCATTAATAGGAGTGTATGGGGATTCCAAATAAGCTATACAATACTCTGTTTCACACGCTTGACCCTAATGTCACACAACACGACAGGAACATCAAATTTGTATATTTACCAGCTCTTAGCAACACCATCACTTGTATTTGTCTCTGTGCACAGCTTGGCGGGTCTCACTGTTTGTTTATGATCCCTGCTCTGCATTGCTGTCACACAATTCTTCCCATCAATAATAATCACAGACATGTTTACTTTAGAAATATGGGTAATGAATATGCTTTACTTCAACCTAAGGGAAACTTCATAAATAAGCACCTGTGAGGGAAATAATGAACCTGCTGATAAACATATGTATTTTTTACTGAAGACTGTTAAAGCATTTACTGGTGTCTTTTGAAATTGACTGTAGAAGCACAACTTCATGGTAATTCTTATTTGACAGTGACTAGGATAACATATACCCTACATACTCCTTTTTGTTTGTTTGTTTTCCCGTAAATATTTTCCTATAAACAATGAGTCAAAACTGAATTTAGTATGGCAAGTATAGATTATTTTGTTTATTGTGTAATATAACTTAGGATTTCTAGCCTAGCATCTTGCCCTCCCATTTTCTTGCTCTTACAATGCAGCTGGGGAGAAACTATCTATTGTGCTTCATTAATCCTTTTAATATCTGTTGTCTGCATTATTTGCTCTTTGTGGTTAGAATTAATATTTAACTTTCATTATGCAAAGTCCACTTAGCTGTATTAAATTCTATTTGCTAGACTTCTGTGTCAAAGTGCTGCTGGGACAGCATTTAGAACCCAATATCTCTTCTTATGCTAATGTTTAGGCAAAGCTGTGAATAGTATTTATTCGATTTCTTGAATTTCCTGAAGGAATTCTTATTCCTTCATCTACATAATTTATAGAGATGGCAAACAAAAAGTATCCTTTTTACCCTCTTTGCCTCCTTCATAAACAAATACCTATTAAAACTTGATTTCCAATTTCTGGCCAATTTTCTACTCGACTTGCTGGTACTTCTGCTTAATTCTGTTGGTACAATTGACTACAGGCACTTTTTTTCTCATATAAGCTTGTTTGCAGCAATCTGAAGTAGACTAATTCTAAACTTTACTGTAGTTGTGAAGACCTAGATTGGGAAGCTGTGTTCTCTCTTTATGTATATTAATGATGGTTCTTAATGGGACATTTTTAATTTTGACTGCAAGCACACTGGGGAGGGGTCTCGATGTGACCTCTGCAGTTGAGCAGCCAAGTTAAATGAGAACAGTACAGCTTTGGCAGGGATCTCATCTTGGTTAGCAGAAACTCTGCAGGGTACTAACAACCAAAACCCACCATTTCCTGCTTTGTAAGTGTGTCAATGAAAATACCCAGCTGTCACTAAGACGCTTCCTTTTCACTTTGGAGAGAGTATCAGATCAATGGTGTTTTCAGCTCAATGAGAATTTATATTCAATTCTCCTAATTACTCACAGACTAGTTGTCAACGGGCTTTATGGATGGGATTAATATAGCTGAGTAAAGGCTCTTAAAATTTGCTTTCATTCTCTTCCCTGGAAAATAAAACACAAACTCTGGATGAATAAAGATTTTTTTTTAAACTACCCTAGCTTTGCTAAAGTGCTTAAATGTTAAGCACTTAAGTATTTTCTAGAGTTTTCCAAATTAATTACTCAACCTTCTCGTTTGTGTCCATAGTACAATCCTGGTCCTGTTCTTGTTTTGAAACTAAACAATAAGACTGCTGAGAAGTTTGAACAGGACATAACTTGGTTGGTTGTAATGAAGCACCATCTTAGGGTGGAAACAGTGCTTTCAACTTTTCAGAAATTCTAGGGGAATAAAAAAAAAAAACAGGAAAATTATCTCTTTATTCACTTCACCATTTTTTACATGGATCATTTTCCTCTCTTAGAAGTATAGGATTTTTAAGGAAGATTGCTTTGTGGTTTTTTTGGTTTTTTTTTTTTTTTTTTAACCAGGAAAAATAGGGTTCCAAATGCATCTGGAAGTCACCAGGTGGGCTGGTAATATTAATTCTGACTCAGCATGGAAAAATATGGAACAAAAGTAAATACCATGGAAAAATATTTGTAAGTAAATTAATCAAGATCAGAAATCAGGACAATTTGGCAAAAAAGTCTTGGAACTTGAATCTAATGAGCAGTAACAGCTTCAATGATGCAGTGTGAAATTTGAAAAACATGTAATCAAAAGGATAAACAACTTTGGGAATAGACTCTAACTTTTGGGAAGCTATCTGAGAGCAGAAACTGAAGGTTTGTTGGACAATAACAGGGAAAAAATTCCTTGTAGGTGACTGCAGTGTGTTCATCAAAAAGATAGTGATCAATGAACACATTGGGGAAAAAACAGAGCATTGAGCAAAACAGAGCCCCTGTTCACAGGCAGGAGCCCAGTGCTGGGGCTGCCTGCAGTTCTGAGACTGTCCCAAAATGCTTGCTCCCCAGAGGAAGCTCAAGTCTGTCTTTCAAATTAAAAGGAAGAGGAAACTGTTATAAAACAGCCAAGTGTAGTCAGCTCCAGCCTGCTGTCTCCGGTTTCCCCTTTGTCAGCAGAAGCTGTTGAGAGGCAGCCTGGCAGCCCACCTGTGTTTGTTTTTCAGGTTATTAAATATCAAACCTGAGCCAGAGTGGAAGTTAGAAAATATGTTAGAAATAATGGATGAAATCATAATGGATCAATTCCCACAAGTGTCACAAGACACATGGGGGAACATGATCAGTTAACCCTGAGCGATACTGGTAGCTCTCCTGTGGCTGGTCAAGGTGTTATTATGCTTAAGGCTTTTTAATATTGTCATGGCAGTGCTTTAATTAGTGGCTTACAGATAGGAGTGCTCTTACCATTGGTAGGAAGCCACTTTTACAAGAATCTTGTTTTTCTTTACATACAAGAGACTAAGCTAACCTTGAATTCCCTTCTTCAAGAACTATGTAAACACATCTATATTTGTGTTTTATAGTTTCTTGCCCAAAATACCAGTCTTTGTCACGTCAATAGATCTTCAGATGGTGTAAATTGGGGAATTATACTATTTTCTCACCCACTATTTTTCTTTTTTTCCTGGACAGTGTGTCTCTGTGCTGAACTCAGTCTTTAATGAGCACTCTCTGGCTTGAAAGCTCTAGGTTTGAAAAAGTCCCAGCTCTTCAGTAGGCTCCCCAATGTGAAGTTTTGAGCTTTAATTCCATCTATAAGAATTTGGGGTGCTCATATTGGCACTATATGACAAACAAAGATTTATAAATCAAGGAAGGCACTTCACAAAGTATGAACTGTCCTGCATTTGATACCACATTGTATGGCCACATTTTGGTACTGGGGCAGCTACAGGGTTGGTTTCTGTGAGAAGATGCTGGAAGTTCCCTGCCTGTCCAGCAGAGCCAATGCCAGGCAACTCCAAGAGGGATGTGCTGCTGTTCAAGGCTGATCCAATCAGAGATGATGGTAAGGCCTCTGTGATAACATACTGAAGAAGAAGAAATGTTTTTGTGCAGATGTAATTGTAGCCAGTGAAAAAACAGAGCCATTGCAAGAATGAGAATCAGAAAACACCTTATTTCTGAGTTTCCCTAAGGAAAATCACATTCATTTTTACTCACTCTACAGCAGTGGAGCAATTAGTTTTTGTTTTACTCTGGTTGGGTTTTTTGGGTGGATGCTTTTTATTTTTGGTGATTTCTCTTTTTGGTTTTTGGGTTTCTTTGGTTTTCTTTCCACTGTAGAATCCCTAAATAACTTCAGTGACACAGGCCACATATTGTGAATATACTTTCCATGGAAAGCAGCTTTGTTTTAATTCTTGATTTATTTCAAAGGTACCACAAGTAATTCTGTTTCTTACCTTATAAAAACACAGGCTGAAATCCATCACTACAAAGCAAATGTAGGGCTGTGTTTATTCCTGGGACTTAAACAGGCAGGTGAAGTCAAGCTGGGCTTGAGCTGTTTATTTCTGAAAGGCAAAAGCTGCATTTCTTACAAAAGTATCAGATAATAGGAATTTCACAGTATGCTCTTGTATGTTTTGGAAACTGATATTTTAATCAGAGCTGTAGAGTGTCTTGGAAATCATTTGCTGTGCCTAGGAGAAAAAAAGGTGGCTGCTTCCAGCACCCTCTGCTCCTCCAGCTCCTTTGTGTAATGTATCATCAGTGTAAATTGTTACTGTGGAACAAGAGTATAGTTTGAGTTGTACAGCTAGAAGAATTTCTCCTGATCTTTGTTCAAGCTGACAAACAAACAAGATGAGCAGGCTGAATACGTTTTCCTAGATGATTTGCATAATGGATTTTTGAGCCTTGGCATGCTGGCCTGCAAACTGCTTGCTTTCTCCATTTCTTCTCCAATATGGAAATGTAATCTGAACTCTTGTCATGCTTTTGGGAGATGGACTCATACTTGTGATTCAAGGCAATCAGGATGCAAATGTAGTCCTATGGCCTAGTAATCTCAGCTCACCACTATGTGAACAATAATTCTGACAGAAATAATGATATTAAACCAAAGTCCTGCTGTCCTGTGTGCATGTGAAAAATCAGGGAGGCAATAGATTTATTCTTGTTCTCTGAGAGTAGAGTTTGTCTTGGTCTCATTACTGTATTTTTGTTTAATTATGAGTTTCAGGAATTACTATAGAAATGCTTATTGCACTCAAAATACAAACTGTTTTGGAATTTGTCATGTTTTCTGATATGCTGGTATTTCCAGTAGGTATTTGTAACAGGAGGTTTTAAAAATTCCAGCATGTGAGGATTGCTCTTGCATAATTAGTTCATGAGGGATACTCCAAGACAGCACAGTCAGATGAATAAAGTTTACTGAAGGAAGCTAGAAAGCCTGTAGTTTTGACTTTCCCAATGCTGAAAACATTTCTGTGCCAAGACTTTCAGTATTGTGACTTGGGAAAGGAAAGAATTAGATCAAGAATATTTCAAGTATTGGCCTTTCCCTACCTTTCCCTGTCCTAGCGTGTTCCCGCTGCTCTTGCCCCACAGCTTTGTCTTTGCCAGTGCCCTGGCACTGAGGGAAACATAGCATGCAATGGCCAACTAGTCCCCCTTGAAAAGCAATTTATGCTTACCTCAGGGACTGCAAACGGCGAAGTTGTGTCTGGCTGCCTCAGTGGCAGTCACACACCTTTGAAGAATATTTTCCTTAGGCTTAGTCTGTACCCACTTGGTACTTGCCAGGAGCTGGCTGTGATAAGCAGAAAGTCAGGCTGTTACATCTATTCGTCTGATGCCTTTAGTCCTTGAAAAGTCAGAAAGGTGACTTTCCAGAGAACATTCAAAACTCATCCTGAGGGTCCCCTTATAGCCCTACCTTAATTGCCTCCTTCAGCTCAAAGTGTCTTTCCTCCTTTTGCCTTGCTGTGTGGCAGAATCTCCTCTTAAGCTGCATTATTTAGTATCTCAAGAGTGGGCACTGTGACTTCAAATGCTTTGAAGCTTCCAAGCCAACTCGGATTTTATTTAAAGAAATGGGGGATTTCTCTGTGGTTCTGAGAAACCAGGTTATAGTAATTTTTTTTTTCTTTTCTTTTAAATACTGGACCATGGATAGCAAATACTCTGCCTGGATAAAATGAGGATGTTCATTTTAATTAACAGAGAAAAACCTCTTCCTGTCACTTTGGCTTCAACCCCTCCTGGGGAGTTCCAATGGGCCCATGTAAGCAACTCATCTTTGGCTATACAGATCTTGACTTAATTGGTGGGAATTACCTGTTAACTTTTGAATTAGTTCCAGTGTTAATGTTGCATGGAGGTGGGAATCCACACAAGTCATTAGTGAATATGGTAACAGTGTGTTAGGGTGGGGCTTTAGGGGTGTTACTTGATTAAACCTTAAGAACAGCACTACAACAGAATCCTTCTCCCTTCTGGTGGAGTTCTGACCTACTGAGTATCAGATTCTTTTGACTGTAGATTTCAGTTTGGATGTCAAGAGACTTTTCCAGATCTTTTTCATGGAAATACTTTACTCATACTGTAACTTTTTTCTTTTTCCTTTTTTTTTTTTTTTTTTTTTTTTTTTTTTTTTTTTTTTTTTTTTTTTTTTTTTTTTTTAATCAGTCTTTGAGTTTTAAAGGTGGAATTGAAGAGGAAGGAAGAAGAGCACATCTGGACAAACAATAACTATAAAGAGTCAAAAAACTCTTATGACATTCACATAAAATGCCAACCAGTGAGATGTGAGAAGAAATATAATGCTTTATCTTTTAACAGTCCAATCATACAGACAAGACATAAATACATTTACAAAATCCTGTAGTGCCATTTTTCATTTCTACAGATTTTTTTTTTCTTTTAGAAACCTGAACAACTTAGTAAAAATAAAATAATTCATTTAATATCTCCAAATTGCAGAATCTGCACTTAAAGCGGACTTTTTTTTCTTTAATTTCTTAACTAAAAATGTTTTTCATCTGAAGCCCAATTCCTACAACATCAGCAAAGCAAGGGGAAAAGCCCAGAATCCTTCTTTGACAGTGCGTCTGTTTCTTCATTTCGTGTTTGGAGCGGCTCTGATCTACGAAGAGGCTCTGGCTTTGTGAGGAGCAGAGAAGGGGCCCGCGGTAGCACAGGCTCTCTTTGTGTGCCGGCTGGTG
The DNA here is from genome assembly GCA_013401135.1 of Cettia cetti. NCBI lineage: Eukaryota > Metazoa > Chordata > Aves > Passeriformes > Sylviidae > Cettia > Cettia cetti. The sequence continues at coordinate 29,495 of VZUI01032365.1, forward strand.
ACAGCAGAGCCGGGAAATGACAGGACTGGAGCCGGGAGGGTGTCGCACACGCACACACGGCAGCAGCTGTCACCGGCTCCTCGCAGCGACTGCATGCGGGGGACTTCAAAAGCTCGAGTTCCCCAGGGATTCCTTGAACTCGTCTTTGCTTTTCCTTTTGTTGTTATTGTTGCTCTCTCCTCATTCTTTACTCTCTGCTTGGCTTTTCCGTATTGCTGTGTCTTCTTCTCATCCCTTCTGAGTCAAATTGGGAAGCTGTGAATATCTCCTGGTCTCGTGTCTTCAGAGGATATGAATTTTTAGTCATTATTATCATCCATAATCATCATTATTTCGTTGCATTTGTGTAGTGCTGCTGGTCTGGCTAATGGTTTTAGAAAATGAGGGAAAGGAAGATCCTAGCCTAAAGGATTTTACAGTCTATTTGTGAGATGAACAACATCACAGTCAGCACAGTCTGGGAGCTGAGGAGAGCGCTGGGATAATGAAGCCAGAGGAAAAGAAAGCATCATTTAGAGCATGTTTTCCTCTTAACTTGTCTGCTTATTGACTTGCCTTACCTTGCAACAAAAAACTTCTGTGGGTTTGTCTGGTCAGGCGTGAAATTGGCAGCAGAAACATAGAAAGATAAATACAAAGGCCAAAAATCCCCAGACAGACTTCATGCACTTAAATTCAACTCAGGCTGGCACAGTCAGGCCCACCAGTCCTTTTTTGAAGGCATTCTCCTCTGGATTTGTAAATTTAGGAAAGCAGAAATTGCCAGTCAGGTGTGGAAGTTAGCCCATCTCAGCCAGTACCACACCTTAGAGATGAGGACCTCTCTAGTTGACAGATTTGTGGCTATCTGTCCTAAGAGCAGGTCTGGTCTCTAACAACTGCAGACACACAGGTCACTGCAAACTTTTAAATTGCAAAACACGTATTTTTTCATGGTACCCATCCATACCTTCTCTCTTGTGACACAAGTCACTGTAGGAAAGGGAATTAAACTGCTTAGAAAGGCTATAATTTTCTTGGCTGATAGCCCCAGGACCGGGTCAGCAGACAAGCTGCTGGCACATGTAATCCATTTAACGTGAGAGTAACAAAATTTCTGCAAATGAATGAGTCATTGGAATAAATGCAGGCATCCAGGGGTTGCTGTAAAATAGATAGACTGGAAACAGTGTTTTTGCACTGAACCTTACAAGGGAATCTCCTGGTTTTACCAAAGGGACAAGCTGGTCTAGACAGGGACAAGAGCTGCAGAAACATAATCCAGGAGCAAGTAAAAGTGTCTTCTTTCTTAATATGTTGGTCAGAAAATTGAGGAGAGGTGATTTTTTTGGGTTCTGTCTGAAGATCATGTGCAAATTTCAGCTGAGGAAGGTGATGGCTCACTGCTTAATGGAGCTTGGTGCCATGAACAGATTAAACACACTTCCATCTGTTTCTGGGTGCAAGTCAGCATAATTTAAGGCAGAACATGATCTTCTGTGTCTTTTCCCCTTCCCCACCACACATATGCACACTAATGTAGATTTGCAAAGGTTTTGATTTGTTAGAATTTGTGATGGGACTTAGACATTTTCCCAAGTAATGAATTATTTGACTCTGAGTTCAGGTTAAAATTGTAAAATACTCAGTCTTTTTCACAGTGATCATCCTGATGGACCTTTTTTCTTTACAGAGAAGGCAAAGCCTGTGTACAGCAAGACAAAGCAGCTTACAGAGCATTTGTGTAAAATTTATTCTGACTTTTTTTCCACAAAAGCTTTTAAGAATGCCCCTTTTTAAAATAATGCTAGGGAGAAAAAGGTTTATCTCTGGGTTGAAAAAAACCCCTTGCATATTTGCTGAGTTATCAAGATGCCCTCTATGTTCATGTTCTCATTCTTTAAATTATATTTCTTCTGACAAACTCATTTTCAGTCACAGTAATGAGCAGATAAACAAGGGGCAGCAGTGGATAGATGCAGAGTGAATAGAATAATTCAGAAGGGGAACTTTTTTCCCTGAAGAGCAAGTCAGCTCCAAAAAATGTATGCCTCTAGCCTTGAGATATGCAAGCCATATGCATAAATAAATAAGCTTTTGAATGCACACCATAGGTTTTGGCAGTGCTGGAGATACCGGGTGGGGGGAAAACCTGAAAAAAATTTAATTTTTTCCTGACTATTGAAGATGTACAATTATTTGGTGTAGTAATTAGACAATGAAACTGTCCTTAATAAATCTGTTTTATGGCTCTTGGAACTTTGGTAGCCATGAACATGAGATTTTTATCAAATGCTTTACCATCTTCTGCTGAGCAGATTATCAGCTTCCAAAATTTTTGAAGAGGAACATGTCCATCCCATAACTTCACCATCAGAGGCAGAAGACACAGAAGTTAATGACCTTAAGAGATACATTGCCTTTTCCACAAGCTAGGTGTGATGCCCACCCAAATCTTCTAGCAGGGGTGCCTTAAGCAGAAAAGCTCAGATGTTTCTGAACCACCTGACTCACTGCAAGCAGCCATTTTTCTTGCTTTAATTTAGAGATATATCTACCTGCTTTGTGGAGCAGGGATCTTGAGGTATTCTGCAATAGTTTTGGGACAAGATGGGAAGAATGTCTTTGTGGGGTTTTGTATGGTGAAATCCTATTTCACTTTCCAAATTCAGGGTAATTTCTGTTCAGATGAATGTGTATGGCTGATGGCTGAGCTGTTGTGCTGGTGAAATTCTTGCAATTATATAAGGCATTATCCAGGTTTTGGTACCATTAGTAGGTTTTTTGCATGATGACAAGTCTTGCAGGATTTACTGGCTGGCTGTCAGAATGAGGAAAAGACTGAGGAGAGCAGTGACCTCTCCCCCTCTGTTTACCCTACTTGGTATCCAAAATTATGGAATAATACTCTTAAGGCCTTTCTTAGTTTACAGCTGCAGGATGTCATGGTTTGGCAGGTAGCTCTGGTGGGAACCCAGAGAATATATGTTAAAGGCAGGGATCCTCAGGGTCTCCTGAAGGCGTGTTTTGGAGAAATCCATGGAAGGAGTTAGCTGTCTTTCTGAAATACTGCTTTATTAACTGGAATACAATATTTTTCTATTAAAAATAGTGAGAGCAGAAGGGAACCTGTCAACAAAAATCACCCAGATCTTCAGAGATCGTCTAATAATTACTTACTGTACTTCCAGCACAATCAGATCCTTAAAACCAGTTCATGGTAACACTAGAAATAAGATTTGCAGGTTTTTTTTTTTTTTTTTTTTTTTTTTTTTTTTACCTT
>VZUI01032366.1:0-78701 GCA_013401135.1 Cettia cetti
AGGAAGAAGGAGCCGCCGCCACCGCCGGCGGCGCAGGGAGCGGAGCCGCGGGCTGAGGTGAGGCGGGGACGGGCCGCGCCGGCTGCCCGCGCTGTGCCCCCCGCGGTAGCGCTCGGCCGGCGCCGCGCCGCGCCTTCCGGAGGCCGTCGGGCTCCCAAATTCCTCTCTTTTAGCGGAAAAAAGGAGAGCTGCAAGGCCACCGCGTCCTCCCCTTTTTCTGCTAAAAGAAGGACATCTATGTCCGACATGGGAAAGGGGTCAGTGCCCTCTTTCCCCCGCAGAAACAGCCGAAAGCAGGCTTTGTTGCTATTGCAAAGCTGCCAGGTTTTTATTTCTTAACAATTAATAACAATTCCTTCGCGTTGTAACTATTGAACGGTGTTCTCGGTGAAGGGATTTTAGTTCCACTGATCACACAGAGGGATGGAAAAATTACTGACATGTGGCTTGGTGTAGCACATCGAGCGTGCCAGGTGTCACATACCCAAACCAGAAAACAGAGTGCTGCAAAAGGTGAAGGAGCTCGGTGAAGTCACAGTGTATCACACTGAGAGTGAGAGCTAAATATCAGCACCAGAAAACTTGGAGCACAGTTGAAAGTGGAGTGCTGGGAAGCCGTCATGTCAAAACACGCTGCGGGCTGTCTCTGCTGGTGGATGTGCTGGAACAAGCTTTCGCAGCCATCCCTGCTCAGGGATGTGAACGTCGGTATAGAGATCTTGGGCCTTGCTTTTGATCATAGATACCTTACTGTGTGTAGAAGTAAACACTTTTGTGAGTGAGAGGGAACTGGAGTGTGCTGGTCTGATTTCACCACTGTAGAGTCTTAAAGTTTGTTTCCAACAAACAGAGCAAGTTCAGAAGAAGCTGTTGAAAACTGGCACAAAATTTGGCTTGGGCTCAGATGGAAAGAGGAGAAACGTAGGCTAGGTATTAGGAAGAAATTCTCTCGTGTGGGAGGGGTTAGGCACTGGTACTGGTTGCCCAGAGAAATTGTGGGTGTCCCATCCCTGGAAGTGTTCAAGGCCAGGTTGGATGGAGCTCTCAGCACTCTGGTCTAGTGAAAAATGTTCCTGCCCATTGCAGGAAACATAAAACTCATCTTAACTCATGATTTTAAGTGATTTTAACTCATCTTAAAACTTAATGATTGCTAAGGTCCCGTTCAACCCAACCCATTCCATGAATCTGTAAAATTTTAATGCATCTGAGTTGCAAAGATCTTGCAAGGGAAGAAAATTATCCTGACCATTTTTGAATGGGCTTCTTTTTTTCCTAAGTCACAGTCACCCAGTTTTATTTTGAAACTCTTATTAATATTTATATCAGAAAACTGTTCAAGATTAAGGTCATAAAATGGGTAGGGATTTTAAAGACAGCAATATTAGACCTGAGCTGACCATGTTTTGTTGCAATGGTGGTTTTCACGTTCTGGTAATAGCGTGCATGGTGAAGTAATGTTTTAATAATCAGCAAGATCTGATCCTCTTGCCAAGTTCCTAACTGGCAATTTGAGGTGACTGGCAGCCAGGAACTAGTTAACGATCATTAATGAGCATGACAGATGTATCTGCTTAAAATGTCACTCTGCACAGGATGGAATGACAGGAGAAATACGAGGCTTTGTATTACCGTATACTAAGCGTTCAAGCCTAATTGATGAGTGTTTAGGATTTGTCTTTTTCTGTCCCCCCCTTCTTACAGAAAGGCTCCTCACTGGTTGCTCCAGTGCACATTGTCAGTGAGGAGTCAGCTGACAAGACTAACCTGGGCTTTATTCATGCCTTTGTGGCTGCCATATCGGTCATCATCGTGTCAGAGCTGGGGGACAAGACCTTCTTCATCGCCGCCATCATGGCCATGCGCTACAACCGTCTGACCGTCCTGGCTGGTGCTATGCTTGCCCTGGGACTGATGACGTGTTTATCAGGTTAGCACTCTGCTTTTGTCTTATCTCTTAAGAAGCGACAGGTATGTGTTTATCAATAAACCTGAATTGGAGTGCCGGTAGTACATGTATGCAGTTTTCTGTTTTGAGGAGAGTGTGAAGCTTTTCCTGCGGAGCGTGGAATCTCAGATCGAGTATTTAGGTTCTTTCCTCTAATGAAGTCTTTGTGTTCCCTAGGCTTCAACTGGAGTTTAAGGAAGGGGAATGAGATGGAGAGCCTAAGCACTTCCTTTGATTTTTGAACTTTTTTTTTACTTTATACTTTTTTTGCTCTTCTTTTATTCCGCTATTAAATTAGTGTGCCTAAAGAGAATGTGGGAGTGGCTTCTGTTTTTCCTCCTAAGGCAAACGATTCTTTATATGATGACACATTTTCCTCATCTGACTTGTGTTCCTGCACACGTAGCTGTTTGGATTTGTGCTAGGAACTGCGTAAACGGAAGATGGAGGGCAGGGAGCGGGAAGCAAGGTATCAAGTGGCACTTAAGGAACCTGTAGCCATGGGCACTTGCATAGCTTTGATTGTAAAATGGAGCAGCCTTCAGGTAAACCAGGTGCACTCCAGAGTTTGTCTGTGTGCTCATTTCTAACCATGCTCATTTCAGAAATACTTGAAATAGTGGTGATTGGTTTATGCAACTGGAGATAGCCAGTTCACTGGCACAGGGTGCTTAGCAAATGTTTCTATGAATGATTTTTGGGTGTGTAATTGTTGCTGTGTACACTGCTGCAATTATTGTAGTTTTAGAGCAGTTTCCACTTGCATTGTGTGTAAATTCTCTTGCCCATTATGGCTCTCTTTTTTTCTATACAATTTTTTTCTTCAAATCTTTCTTTATGCTTTCTCATAAAAGCTTCCTTTTCTGCTTTCATCCCCCAGTTTAGAGGTTCCCAATTATTTCTTCCCGTTTCAGAAAGGAACTTGTTTTATTGTTTGGTTCCTCCTCTCCCACACCATTTCCTTCTCCTATCTCTTGCCCTTGTTTTATACAAGCTGAGTTTGGAAATTCCTGGGAGATTTGCCCACCTTGATTTCATGAAGACATGCTTATTTAAACCCATTAGTTCTAAGTAATCTACTTGGATATTTTTTCAAGCACAGCTTGAAAAAATAAGCTGTCTTACAGTTCTGATTATTTCACTGTGTCTGTGCTTATATACGTAAGAAATGCTAAGAAAAAGATAGCTTTTTTGTCTAGCTTTCTTGCATTGTTTTATTGCTATTTTAAAAGTATTTTCAGTCTTTTAAAAGAAGTTTAGTTCAACTCCTGAATATGAGGTGTGGACTTTTTATTTCTTCCCATTTATATAGGCCTTTCTCTGTCAAAAAAATGCGAAGTGGTCTTACTTTGTGAAAACTAAGTACTTTGTCCTGGATACGTATTTCTTATTTAAGAACTAGTTTTGGCTTAGTTTGATCGCTCTCAATATCTCTTAAAGACACACTGTGAAGGTTGCTTTTCAGTCTGTAAGTGGGATCTGCCTTTGATATAAAGAAAGATCAAAGTTGGTCACATTGTGTATATGACTAATCTGACACGATTAGAGATGGTAGTGTCATAGTGTGCATGGAGAAAGGCAGGATTTGCACAGACCTTGATGGGAAAGATAATGTTGTTTGGACTGGCTCTCAAGAACAGGAGCACCTCAGCTTTGGCTGGAGTGCACTGTCTGTGTCTTAGTGGACTTCAGTCTCTGGCATGACTGTAATGGTTGGAGTTTCAAGCGTGTTATCTTCCAAAAACATAGAAAATTATACCAAACTTACAAAAGATGCAATATTTATTTATCAGTGGATATTTGGATTGCAGACTTTGCTAGCAAGCATTTCTTACGTGTGGGGAAAACAATTATGATCCTCATGCTCATTTTTTTAAATGACACATTTGTTTTCTTTTCAGTTTTGTTTGGCTATGCCACCACAGTTATCCCTCGTGTGTACACATACTATGTGTCAACAGCACTGTTTGCAATCTTTGGCATCCGAATGCTTCGGGAAGGCTTGAAAATGAGTCCAGATGAAGGTCAGGAAGAGCTGGAGGAAGTTCAAGCAGAAATTAAAAAAAAAGATGAGGAAGTAAGTAATAAAATTGTGTTGGTTATTGCTGGTGGAAGAATTACAGCTTGTGAAGCTGCAGAGCAGCACTGTCATGTTTGGGGTGTTCAGCTGTGTTTGTGACTGATAAACTGACACAGAAAATGTGTGGTAGATGGGATGGCTCCTTCAGCAGGTGATTCCAGTCCTGTGGCAAGCCTGGCTTCTTAGGAGAGAAGGGACCTTCTGCTTAGTGTGGGTGGTTTTGACGTGTTTTTCATTACTAGCAGAGAGGACACCAACAGTTTATTCTTGGCTCTACTTTTATTTCTTTTTATGGTCAGACACTTTATTTGTAAGCAGTACAAGATGAACAACAATCAGAGGTTAGAGCTGATTACAACTATATATGGTTGTAATTATTTCCACACACATACATGTGTGCATATACTTAGCTATTTTTTTTGTAATTGTGACTGGATAAATATGTGGATAATGCAGTGGCTAATAACATTCTAGGAACTAAATGTCTAGTTTTATTGTTAAGTGTTTCATTTGGGTTGTTTAGATGATATTTTTAATTTTATGGTTATTTCTTGCTTTTTCTCCCTTGACCTCCACAGCTTCAGAGAACTAAACTGTTAAATGGGCCAGGAGATGTGGAATCTGGGCCAGGCACCACAATACCTCAGAAGAAGTGGCTACACTTTATTTCACCAATCTTTGTTCAAGCTTTTACGTTAACATTTTTAGCAGAATGGGGAGATCGTTCCCAATTAACAACCATAGTCTTGGCTGCCAGAGAGGTGAGTGTTGCAGAATTCCTGCTGCTCTTTTGCCTTCTTTGGGTTGCCCCTAGAGAGATGAAATAGGAGGTATCAGATTCACACCTGCTGCCTTGATGTGCCTTACGTAGTTTGTGTCACAACCTGCCAGTAAATGCACTGAGGCTCTGTGCAGTATTAAAATTGCTGTTACATGATGGGGACTGCAGTGGCACTTCTGGAAACAGCTGCTTTATGTCATGCAGCTGAAATCAATTGGGTTTTGTTACAGTGTTGAGAGATGTTACAGCAGAGATGTCTCTTTGGCTTTGCTGTCATTCAGTTTTAACTGGGTAACTTTAAAAGATACTTAATTCCATCAAGCTTTAAACTAGAAAGATACCTCCAGATACCTGTTGTTAAAATATGAGTTAATATGGTACAGTGTATAGAAGGACAATACATTGTAAACTGCTGGGCACTAAGTGATGCTGTAAATTAAATTATATTCATTGTGGTGATTAGAGTGTATATAACTGCATTATTAAAGGAAGATGAAGGCTTATAGTCAAGTTTTTAATAAACATAAGTAGCTTGCCTGTGCTCTTTCATGCATTGAGATAATTTACATTCTTTTCCCCAGGACTCATGCTTCCTTCAGGTGCACTTTCAGATGTTCCCTAGGGATAAATCAGGGCTGTATAGTGAAGGAGAGTGTAACCTGCAGGAACCTCTTGTCTCTGTTACAGTGTAGGGAGGACGTTTAGAGCTAACAGGAAAGGATGATTTCATTGTTCTTGGGAAAAAAAAGGGAAGCACTACAGTCTCTGCCCAATTTGCTAGGCAAGTTGCTTAAGCCTATCTTTTTACAAGCTGGCTTCTGGCTTGCATTTCCTAAGTGTCCCCTTAGAAGTGTCTGTCAGACTCTTTAGTCTGGTTTGTGAAGTGCTGAGCATTGTAGTTAAAGCCTGTGGGCTGTACCTGTAGAATACAAGATGTTCATAAGAGTGCTACCAAACAAAAAATGAATTGAAGGTATCTTGATACTGGCTTTGAAAATCAGTGAATAATTATGATGGAATGGGGAGATCCACCTTCTGCCAGTGAGGGCTGTATAGGTAATTGCTGGCTGTGGGGATATCCAGGGACTCTGGGTCCTGATCCTGGGGGCATGTTCTGCTGGCCCAGCCCTGCTTCTTCCTGCACTTCTTGGTGCTTTCCAACCTGCTGACTGCTTGGTGCTTGCCACCTTTTCTTCCTGGCTTGTGGTTTTGGCTCTTTTGAGCCAGTGAGTGTTGTCTTCAAACCACAGAATTTCTCTAAGCGTTTTACTGTTCGCCTCTTTGAGATTTCTTGCATTCCTCAGGTGATGGCAGCAGCCTTTTTTTGCTCTTGGAACTAAAAGTGTCACATAGAGATGAGCAGAGGACATATGCTGTCCTTAACTGTGTCATTTCTAAGGAGATCTGAGAAACCTCTTATGTAGTACAGTTGCTCACACATTGAGGAGCTGCTTGTTACTCAGTGATGTGAAAAGCTGTTGTTGACAGTAAATTATAAAATAATCTATTATCCTCTGGACTTCAGGTCTTTCATGCTTCCCTCTTTGGATGATGGAATGGGACAGAGTGTAGAGCACAAGTGGGTGAAGTAGGGCAAAAAACTTGGAATGTTGTAGCTGCTGAAAGCAGTTCAAGGACTTACTTCTCCCTTTCTTTATAGATAGGTTGATGTTCTTCCAGCTGATGCAAATTGTGTTTCTCAGTGGCTTCCACCTTGTCTCTAGAGGTTGCTTATATGTTTAACTACAGCAGAGCGATTTCTGGATCTATAATTAACAACCTAAAGATGCTGCGTGGCTAAAACATGCTACATGCTCCTGTCTGAGGCTGGATTTCAGTCTGTCTCACCAGCTGATGTTCACTATTACTAGTTTAAGACAGTGCTGAACAGCAGAGCAGAGGAATGGCCAGACAGTATCCTCCATGCTTGGCAGTCTGCAACCAGGGAATCAAAGCACTGCTCCGAGGTTGTTGTAGGACTAGGGGGTTTTCAGCAGTGCTGATTTACCCCTTTGTGCTTTTCTTTTTCCCTCTTAGGACCCCTATGGTGTGGCAGTAGGAGGAACAGTGGGACATTGCCTATGCACTGGTTTAGCAGTTATTGGAGGGAGAATGATAGCACAAAAAATTTCTGTTAGGACTGGTAAGTGAAGACTCACTCCAACCTAAAAAATGTAATGCTGGTAATTTTTGTGGTGTAAAGAGCTGCAGGCCTGGGAACAGTGTTTCTCAAAACTTTTGGAAAACACATAAAAGCTGGTGGTTTGTTTTGGATTATTTGGGGATTTTTGAGGGCTTTTTTACATCCCACCTCATTTTGCTTCACTATTAGCTACTCATTTTAGGAGACTAGAGGAAGGAAATACACTATTTTAAACAGTCCATAGTTATTGTTTGACAGTGGATAATAGTATTTCTGTTGCAATTATGAGTCTAGACCGTCAGGTGAGCAAGAAAACTGCATCCTAATGACTTACACCAGCCTTTTAAAAGCTGTAGAAGCTGCTCTGTGTGGCATAAATGTGGGGTTTTTAAATCAGACCTGCTAACTGCAATAAGGTTATTGTTTGTAAACAACAATTGGGTTGTTTTTCCTTAACTTAGGTTGCAGCTTGCTTCCACTGTCAGTCCAATGATGTGGTGAGATTTCTTGCTCCCAAGAATAATCCTGTGAAGCTGTTTCTTGTATCTGTTCATTCAGAATATTTGTTCTGTAGTTGCAGAGGTGGTAGGAAACCAACTTCACTGCTAAAAGTGAAACATGCACTCTGTTGTGTTTGTTTGCCAAGGAAATTGGTGACAAAATGCTAATTAACAATGGTTTCATATGCTCCTGGCACAGTGTGGGTCTAGAGCACAGGAATAGCCTTAGATTAAACCAAAGATCCTTCTAGCATGTAGGTTTGTTTAAAGAGTCAGGAAACATATACAGTGGTGCTTTCCAGAATTCTGCCCCAGCCTCTAGCAGATTGTGGCCATTGCAAGCAGTTAAATGTTTTTTTCTTTCAATACAGTTGCCTAAAATGTGCAAAAAAGGTTAATTGTATGTCAGTCCCAATTGATGGCTCGCTCTGGCATGAGAATATTCTATCCTGTTTTGTGCCATACAGCCAAATACTCAACAGCAGGTGTTAACCTTGTTTTATACAGGCTCAAGGAATGAGTAAAGCAAAGCTTCCTTCTGTGGGCCAGGATATATTCTTGCAGATGCAGTTAGACAATGGTTTGGCATATGGGCATCCCAATACTGAGCTAGAAGCAACATCATTGCTTGTAGCAAGAATTTTTAAGTAAGGTTATTTGACAATCAGACATTTTAAAAAAATAAAGTCTGTAATGTGTTATGGAAGATAATTACCTTTTGATATCTAATTTCTTCTTGTTTTGTGTTTTCTTTTCAGTGACAATCATAGGAGGCATTGTCTTCTTAGCATTTGCATTTTCTGCACTATTTATAAGTCCAGACTCTGGTTTTTAAAATTTTTCATTGCTGTAAAAGAACAAGGATTGGAAGCATCAAGCAGGTATCCTTGTGCATTTTTGTATATAATGTACAGAATTCTAGTTAAACAAGTGCTGAAGATGAGACACTGAACTTTTTATAGTGGATGATTCATGGGACTGATGCATTTATGGACAGCTTCTGCAGTGGAGATCTGCTTATTGTCTGGTTTGTTTGTGCTGTGGTGCCTGCTCCCACGGTGGGATTTGATGGTTTTCTCACTTGCTGGACCTGGCTCAGCTGAGTTTAAGGATCTACTCTCCACAGTATTGAGCATTCCTCTTTTTTTCCTCCAATACACACAGCCACCTTTCCTGTTTTTTAAGAGCTGATTCTTCAGGCCTCTCGAAGCAGACTGTGTTTAGGAGAAAACTGCTGGCTCCCACCTCCAAAGGTGGCGGTTCCATGGTGCACCTGAGGCTGGATCATCTAAGCAACAAGAAACCTGGGAGCAGTTCCTATGCCATCCAGTGGCTGAGCCAACCAACAGAGAATGTTATAAACTTAATTTAGAGGGAAAACTTCTTAATCAGGGATTTTTATCAGGAAATTGATGTGGGGTGATTAACAACCTACTGTGTTAAATATGCAATCTGGCTGGAGCTATTATTATTTGACTTTTGTTTTGTTTTGTTTTTTTAATAATATTAAGGTGTGCAGAAAGTAATTAAGTGGTCCAACTTAACCATGTTCTATTCCCAGGACTGAGCAGTAATGGAATTCTTAGGTTTAGATGTATTCCTGATTTTTCTTTTTAGGACTAGAAATGTAATCTGGAAGAGTATTAATAAAACATAGTGTCTCCATTTGTGTTATTTTCACTTTTTGATGGCTGCCATAATTCCTGCTACTAAGGTTTACCTATTGATTATGTACTTCAGTTGAGGAAAGTTTACTAAATTTATTTTGGTTACTGGTAAATGCCAGTGTTAAAAAGCCTTTGAAAATGTTGAGCACTGAAGATACATGGGTTGCAGAAATACGTTTATCTCTGTTCTCCAGTGGTGATTTGGATTCTGAGCCTGTATAACCCACTAAGATCTACCTTCTAGCAGTCTTGAAAGATAGACATGGTTTCTAATATTATGAATCTGCCCATTTTTGAAGCTGAAGTACTATGGAGCATTACAGATTTGACCATGCCATTTGTAGATCAGAAACAGAGCAGCCCCTAATCCTTCTCTTAGGTTTCTCTTTCTAGAAAACCTCTTAATGCCGCATTTCTCAAACTCTTAAGACCATAGTAGTGCAGTGCCAGGCACAGTGGTATCAAAACAGGCTGCCATTTCAGGCTCCAGGTCTACATGTTCATGTCTTGGCCCAGAGGAACTGTATGGTTTGGTGGTTTGGGGTTCTTCTGGGTTGTTTTAAGGGGTTTTGTTTATTTTTGTTCAGGGTTGTTTTCTTTTGAACCAAACTTTGTGGCTAAAATCTGTAGCCTCTTTCCCACAGCCTGAGGACCCACACTGTTCATAATGATTTTCAGCTCCCATAGGGAGTGCACTTATAGCAGAGGTCATGTTAAAACAGGGCAGGAACAGGGAGCTGCAGGGAAGAGCCTAAACTTCTAACACTTCATGGGACAACTGCTTGTTTTAATCAGAAGGGATGCTGCTGGACATTCATGCAGATCCGGCCCAGGCAGGGTAACTGTGGTGCCACCTGATTTTTCTTTCTAGGAACAGAAATGTAATTGGGAAAAGACACGGAATTTGTTTTCTCAAAATTCAAAAAGCCAACCCAGTTTGCCATGCACTAATTGTAGAAGCTTTCCAAAGGTTGTGTGTGCTGCTTAATGCTATTTTTGATATGAAAAGTTAGGATCGTAGGATCAACAGAAGAATGAAGCTCTTCAAGAGGTTGTTTGTAGAGTTCCAGTTTAAAGAATCAAGTTGGGGCTTAAGGATTAAGACTGTTGGTGATGGAAGGATCCAGTGACATATTCTTAGCAGTGCTGTGTCTGCTGTGCAGTTTCCAGCACAGACTTGGCCTTGTCCTTCCACAGCGTCTCAAAGGACTTGCACCCTGGCTGGCTCTCTCACCTGTTGGCTGATTCAGGGCTGGGATTTTAGCAGTTTTTATCAGACTTCTTGTGGTCCTAGCACATTGCCAGTGGAGAGGGATGTGCTGCTGTTCTGTCTGAAAATACCTGGGTACTTGAGATATAGGCAATATAGAGTGTATGGGCATTTATATCTAAGGTAGCCAGCTGAAGCCTTGATTGCCACAATCCTGTGTGCTTTCTTGTTCTTTTGTAGCTGGAGAATGTGAAATGCAGTGAGTGAGAGCACAACTGAAGGGAAGGCTCTGCAAACCACTGTGTCTGCAACACAGAAAACAGGCAACTGTCCGCCACAGGTTTCAAACCAACCATCCTGCAGCTCTCCCTGCTGGGGTGAGATGCAGCTGATTTCAGCTGCTGCCAAAGGAACCTCACAAGCAGCATCTACAACAGGAATTTACAGCTCTGAGTGCACACTGCACACAGCAGAGGTTTGCAAATGCACACTGTCAGCAGTTCCTCACTTGCAGGCAATAGAAGTAAAATGGAGATGATGGTCAGTTCTACTGGGATGGAAAATTCTGAAATGTTTACAATGAGAAAAGTTTGTGATATTTTCAAAGGTGCCTTATTCCCAATCCATAGGTAAAGCCTGTCTCATTACTCCGTATATGGTGAAGTGCAATTAGCCAAGACTTAAGGTAAACTAATCTTCCACCCTGCCAGGACGAAGTTTTTCAAAGGAAACCTGTTGAACCAAAGTACAGGACCAGGTCACCAGCAAGCCTGCTCCTCCTAGGGTAATGCCAGCAGGTGTGTGTGTGCTGGGCTGGTGCCTGAGCTTGCTGTTTTGAGATCTATGAGTCAGACACCAAGTTGGAAAACCTGGAAGCAAGAGGAGGGCTGTGTTCCCTGAGCACTGCCATAGGCTGCCAGCTGCCATCCAGGCTGTCCCTCACCTCAGCTGCCCCTCCAGCTCCAGCTGGCTCTGGAACACTGCCACTGCATTCACGTGAGCGGTTTCGTTTCTAGAAAGAGGGTGGGAGTTCAGTGTACTTCCATGTTTGTCCTGGATAGTGTATTTAAAAAACAGAATCAGATCTTGAATCAAGAGCATCAGACTGTCTCATCCTAATATAATCTGAGTTATCCTTAACTTCCAGAGCCATGGAAATAATGATGTAATGGTACTTGCTGTACTGACGTGGCATTTTTCCAGAGATGACCTTGTATGGCCCCTGAAGTCAGCACCCTTGGCAGCTTACAGCTACAGGCTGCTGCTAATGGAGGGGCAGGGCTCCTCTCTGTAGCATTTCCCATTGACATGGGCACGTTCTTTGGGATTACTTCCATTGACTTCCCAAAGGAGAAATGTATTTGCCAAATGGTCTGACAGTGATAGAGACAGTGCGCTACAAAGAATGCTAGCAAGGCTCTTGCCATTGTATGTTACCCTCGAAACAGCTGAAATCTGGAATTTATATCACTAATGCCTGAGAGTCAGAAGTGCAACTAACCTTTGGATTGCTAATCTTTACAAGTACTTGACAGCTTCATTCTCATATAAACATGGGTTTTGTTTTCAAGCTTGCATGACAGCAAAAGGCCATTGATCAGAATTGCTTCAGGTGTGGCAGCAGTTGTAATTACCACTCTTCTTCTTGATAAGTTTATGAAAAATATAGTGCTATTTCCAAAGTCCAGTTTTAGGAAAACTGACAACCTTGCCAGCTACATGCTCTCAGTTTTATCACTGATGGGTGGTGAGAGTTCTTAACTACAGCTACAGCAGTTCTAGAGCTGATTTTGTTTCACTCCAGGGGCACAGGGGCCTCATGGCATACAGAAGTAATATACAACTTGCACAAGTATTATTTAATTCTCAAAGGCAAAAGACGAGTATCTTCATCTGGGCATCTGGTGTGATATTAGAGAAAAAAAAAAAAAAAAAGTACTGCAGACTGCAAAAATGGGTAAGTGTATTTATCATTTTCTCCAGGCATTCAGTTTCAATTACCCAATTTTCTTCCCGCCCTCCTTTCCCTGAACATTTAATTCATTTGAAATTAATAATGTTTACACTTTCATCAGTGAAAAGAGGGTCAGACCACCCTGACAGGTTACATATTATCACACAGCTCGTCCAGACAGGAGCTACCATGCTCTCAACAAGTTGTGCTTGCAGCTAAATGCAGGTCTCTGCTTCCTTGCTCAGTAACACAGCCAACACTTCAGACCTCTACTCCTTTAAAAATACTATTCTTTGACATTTCACCAGCAGAAGAAATACCCTGTGAGGGGAGTGGCACCAATTTAAAGAGAGGGATGTTTTGCCCATGACAGAAAGCGAGGGAAAGGCTCTGCCCACCCAAACCCTCTGCAGCAGTGCTCCATCCTTTGGCAAGAACAGGGACTGTAGACAGGAAGGTAGGAAAGCAGTTTTAAGTTGTGCACACTCAATCAAGTTCTGTGTGAGTAGATTCCAAGGTAGTAATGTAAATACACAAATCAGAGGTCTCTAGCCTTTAGAGTGGGGCATCAGTTTATAAAGAGATACAGAGAGAAGACAAGGAAAAAATACAGTATGCATTTTTACTGAAATCTCACAAGTCATTTGTCTGGGTAGGGGAGAGAAGATAAAAGTGACATCAAGCAACTTCTCACAAGTCAGTTCTGTGGGTGGGGGAGAGAGAGTGCCTTTGGTACAGTCGTGGGAAGGGTAAGAGCGCTTCACTGTGAAACTTGGATAAAACTGACATCAAGCAACTCAGAAAAAAACTTCTAGAACCTTAGAAGCTACAGAAAGCAAAATTTTAAATGAGTTACATTTATTCAGTTAAAAAATTGACAGTTAGTAATGGTCACATGAACACCAGGGAACTGTATCTACATTTCCTGACGTCAATATGAACGGCACTAGGGTTTTTTGTTTTCTTTTACGTATATAAATCTAATGCCAGTTAAAAAAATACAAAACAAAACTGAAACCCAAGACACTGTGAAATCAACACTGCTTAAAAACTCAAAATCCAATCTGATATATTTGAAAATAAATATTTTTTACCTTTCTTGTTAGAAAAAGACAACTCACCAACTGCTTTCAAAGCAGTTACATCTTTAAGACCATTCCCAAAAGTGTTTCATAATTACCCACTGATTGATTGTCTATTAATGCAGCATCTCTCAGTCATAGCTAGGGTCTGTTATTAGGCCATAAAGTATTTTTTTTTCAGACACAGTGTTTTGTTCCCCCCCCTTCCTTTTTATTTAGGTATACTTTCTTTGAATATAGCATATCATGCTGGCAAAATTCATGCAGATGGCATAGCATGAAGTATCGCAGAGTTTAAAATCACCTGTTTAAAAAAGACAAAAAAAAGAAAAAGACAAGGAATGTAGTGTTAAAAATCATGGTAGTGAAAAAGCAACTACCCAGTCTCATGGACAACCAAGACTATTTCAAATGTTCTCTCACAGTTGTCTCTTCTACAATGATTTAAGTATGTCTTTTTTAATCCAAATTCATTTCATTCTCTTCAATTTTTTTCCACCAGGGATAAGTAAAAAAATAAAAGGTTAATTATTAAAACTAGTCTCTTTTCCCTTTTAATCAAAATAACCATTTTCCAGCCCTCTGACTGTACATCTAATTTTAATAATTATTTCAAATAGAGAAGCTTATGAATCTGACAAGTTTGACATCTCCTGATGCCGTGACATTTAAAACACTCGTAACAATACCTGGGTTAAATCTCTGAAAATATAAATGATTCTTGAATTGACTTCAACATTTGAAAAAGGCCACATCTTTAAACCTTCAGAAGATTTTCACACAATTTATAATCCTAAGGGACACTTAGAATTATTGAGCAGGCAAATGAGCCTCCAGATGATTCTCTCTCATAGGCAACTGTGCAACTTAAAAAGCCTCCTCCCAAGGAAGCTATCATCCCTAATCCCTTCCCCTGGCCATATAAAACACAAAGGCAACTGGTTTTAGAAGCCTTTTTAATCCTGCACTTTAAACCTCAAAGGATCACCATAATAAAGAAACATTTTCCAGAAATGTCTCTCTTGACAGTTTTATCTGTTATTCCTCGATGCGCCCCCTTTTTAACAGTTTCACCGACTAAAGAAATAAACTGTTTTTCAAATAGTCTTTTCAGTAAAGTGCTTGTTATTACTCAAAAAAAAAAAAACAACCAAAAAAAAACCAAAAAGAGAAAGTGCTATTTAAGTCTTAAGATAATTTCTTTTTCCTGTGAAAAACTGCCTGATATATCTTTACTTTATTCATTTTTACATAAAGCTGAAATGAAACCTATTTCTTGTAAGGATGCTGGGTTACTAATTTTGGTGTTTGGCAGTAGGCAAGATGCCCACAGAAGGTGGTGAACACACTGGAACCATAGTGCAGAAGGTAAACCTTCTAGATGAAGTGGAAGGCATATGGAGAGCTCCTACTAGAATCGTTTCATATTTATATACAAATATAATATATATTAAATATAATATAAAAATAGCTATATTCTTTTTTCTCTCTGAAGTTATCCCAGACACTTTTCTTCAAAGCCACACCCATTGCAGACAATGTCTGTCTCCTAAACTCCGTGCAAATGCCATCCTTTTCACTCCATTATGTATCACCAGCCTATTTCTTCACAAATACAATTCTCCCCTTAACAGACTCCCTTCCTTCTGTCAGAGTTGTTCTGCAATATTTCTGCTCCAGATGATGCTTCTGCAGCATCACAGCATTCATTGTCATGCTATTTATCAGGATATTGCAAGTAAGTCTTGTTGTAGTAAATGAGTCAGGCAGAAGCAAAAGGCTGATTAGGAAAGAGGCAACAGCCTGGTCCTCTTCTCACTAAAACCCAAGGACAGTTCAGCAATTGATTCAGCAACAGGGGAAGCTGCAGATCTGTTAAATATACACTTTTTAGTCACTACTTGTGAACAAAGCATCTCCATACTTGCACACAATCTGGACCAAGTTCCACACACTTGTCTTTGTAAAGTTTGCCTGATTCCATCAGGAATTCTTCAAAAGTGTGCTGTAGTTTTCCAGTTCTTAGAATTTCCCCATCTTCTATCCTTTCTCAACTACCTGGTAGTTCTGTAATTGAATGACCTCTCTCTGAGGCTACAAAAAGCTTCTTGATCAAAGCATACATTTCTATATTCTCTTTCAGCAGCCATGCTATCCCACCATCTAATCTCTCTCTCCTAGTTTAGCCTTCTTACTGACAGACCTATAGCAGCACACCAGAGTATGTGGGGTGGGGAGAATGGGAAGAGAAGCTGAAATGAACCTTTACATAAAAAGCTGCATCATTAACTGTCAGGCTGGTATCTCTAATTTCTGTAATTCTCAGTATAATAGCTTAATACACCTATTTTACCACTATTCAGTAGTTCTAACAGCACTATTAAAGCTCTCCCAGTTTTCTTTTTTAGTGCTATATTTTTATTGTAATTGGTTAAAGAAATTTGTATCTAATCTATTTTCCATTAGGCAAAGAACTGATAGCACAGACCTCTAGTCAATGCAGCTTTGTATAGAAACAGGTGGAATGGAGTGGTAGGGATAGCAGAGCAAGGCAGGATTTCTTTATATAGAACTTTACAGAAACAGGTCTCTGACAATTATCCCAGTCTGAAGAATGCCAGAAATCCCTTTAAAGAAGGGAAAGTGTTTCTTGCTATGTTTGGTATTGGCATCTGTTCCTTGCTCCAGGTTGCAATAAGCTTCTTGGTGCAGAGAGCAATCTTATTCTCTTTGGTACTGTGTTTCTCACACTCTCCTTCCTTGTTCACTGCTTGGCTTTTTGGTGCCAAACATTTCCTTTATGACTGGGGAATAAGAAAGGTCTAATGCTGGGACACGTGCAGAGGCGAAGGCTTGCCCCAAAACGTAACCAACGGCACCAAAGGCTTGGCTAAACTGGTATTACCTCCTGCAGGTTTGGTTCATCCAGTAATACAATCAAACTGTTCCACAGTACTAAATAGACCATCACCATTTGGCTACATTCATTCTACTCCTCCTTATTATTCAAGATTAATCCAGCTTTCTCTCCCTAGCACTAGTTTTAACTGTGTTTACTGCTTTTTTGTGGTTTTTAAATTAATTATCAGATCTATCAGCATTTATTAATTTTCCTCTGAAGTTCTGGTTTCCACAAACTAGTACCATAAAAACCTACCAACATTTACTTAAATAGCACATATCTGTTGGAACTTTTTATTTTCTTTATAAAGTAAAGTTGCCTTCTGAAGTCTTAGTTCAGTGATAGCTCTTAAATCAATACCTGGTAGTGTTAAATGCAATCATGATCTCCCCCAAAACACACTTTAAATGCTTCCAAAAATGATTAAAAAAAAAAATCAGCTTATTATTCTTCCTTCTGCAAAAGGAGTCTTGTCTTTGAAGGTTTTTTTTTTCTTTTCTTTTTTTTTTTTCTTTTTTAAGAGTATTACCTTAAAGATCTGAGATTTTTGAGACTCCTATATTTCTGGCTGCAGTCTGAGGGGGAGTACCAGTCAAAAATATTCATGGTCTCAACTCAGACCACTGTTAAAATTAACACAATACAGAAATATCTATGAAGTAGATACACAAGTTTGGTTGACAATGTGCTAAGACTTCAAAATTGAAAATGGTTACAGATTCAAGACATTGTAATTCAAGATGTTCAACATTATCACCTGAATTAAAATCAAGGCACTATGGGTTTTGTTGTTGTTGTTAAAATGACCCTGAATTAGTTCTGACTAATTTTTGAAGGAGAATAAAAAGATTCCAACATGGTTTAACAAGTTACAATTCTCACCACAGAGAAAGTGGTTAAAAAGTGCCCAAAAGGTTATTAAATGTAAATATATTTTTGTGCAAATTACTCCTATAACTGAAACATTCTTGAAAATTACTGTCATTTTTTTTAAACCTTTTACATAAATATTTCCAACTATGAACTATATCAAAAGATAGCTTTGGGGAATAAAATTCCAAACCATCCGCAAGAAAGCAGTGCAAATTCCTATTTTTCAAATAAAATGATGAATTCATTATGAAATGATGGATGATATTCATGAATCTGAATGTCCTGAACCCTGATGCATGATCACCAGTTCAAACAGCTTCATCAATAATTTAACTTCAAGCAGTCAACTAACCAACACACTATACCTCACCAAACAAACCCTGACATCACGGACAAAGCACAAACAAGAGACTTGTGCCCACATTAAGGGTGAAAATAATGATGCATCATGTTGTAAACAAAAGGGTAGAACAGAGGAAAACATTAGTCTGAGTATGGCGTGAGAATTTAGGGAAACATATTCAAACCTACAAATAACAGATTACATTTTCATGCATCATATAAAATATTTTGCTCTTTCTCCTTTTATGCAGACATATACACAATATTTTACAGCATCTGTACAACAGAGAACTGGATTTCACACAACATTTTCAAAATATTTACTGTCCTGTAATCATCTGAAAAAAAATTAGATGGTTTTTGGACTATATTTCTGGCATTTTTTCCTGCTAATTCAAAACCATTGCTCCATGTCCATTTTAATACTTTAAAAATGTACAGAATTGATAAAAATACCAATATTTTCAGCATCACTCTCATTTCAGTCACATTTGGAGATTTCACCTGGACAAATTACAACATGGCAGCAAATCCTTTAGAACACAGAAACTGGGGCAACTCTCAAAGTTGGCCATGTCCCCACCATCATCTTCTGGCTTTCCTTAACAGATTCCAGAAGTTAGAAGTAGATCTCAACACCGTGGTGCTAGAAAGCCTTCGTACTGTTACCTCTGTAGCTTCAGTGCAACTGTTTGTGGGGCAGCCCCTCCTGGCAGTTTGCTTCAAAAAGAGGCAGCACCCACACTACTGTGGCTGAACTTTGGAAGGATCAGTCATCTTGTCAGTTCTGTGTCGTGCCAGCTGCTGCTGCTGAGATTGATGCTGCTGGTGGTGGGACTGAGTGAAAGTGCTTTGTTGTAGTGGGAAAGCAGCAGAGAGAATAAGCTGAGCCGACTGATTTCCGTGAAGTAACCTGGATGTCTAAAACGGGAAAATAGAAGAAAATTATTTTTCCTGCTGCACTGAGAAACACGGGTCTAGCTGCTTTTTAACTTTTCACAGGGGTTCAATCAAAATAAACTTTGAATTTGGCCAGTTAAAACGGAGCAAACAATGCAAGGATTTGTTCATACTAATACATTTAAGCAGTGCGTCTGACCAATTAATAAAGCAGCTGTAATTGGACTTTGGAATCTCTGTGGTGATAGGTAGGAACACATGGCCATTTGTCTTCATTTCAAACCACAAAAGCATAGCAGGGCGTAAGGAATCTATTTGAGTAGGTGTAGGGAGCTGTCATTGCAGTCAAATGAAAAAAAAAAAGCATAATTTAGCACAGATCACATTTACTCCCCACAAACAAAATGCACAGTCAAAGAAAATGGTGCATTTGCAGAGCCAAACATCCCCTTTGAAGGAGACTTATTACTACTGGAAATGGTACTTAGTTTAAACAGTTTAAAAAATTACTGAAGAAAAACAATGAAGGATGGGTACAAATGCACTAGGACATCTCAATCCTGAAATGTTCTGCAGCAGAAAGTACATCAACTGCTCCATCTATAGAATCAGACTGTAAGATGCCTCAGTGAACAGAAGCAGAAAAGGCACTTTTGTCCTTTTTCAAGAATATTTGCTTCACTTCAAATTCTGGCACTTCAACAGTTTGCATTAAAAATACCATACTTTTGCCTAGAACAAAATTCTAGAGTAGGAACAGAGCTTTTGAGTTCTTCATATTTCACATATCTGTTTCACCAGACTTAAGTCAAAATTGTACAAACCTTTAAATTTATAAACAGAGATACAGACACTACCAACCTGCTTAACAGCTTGTCTAGGGCTCTAGCCACCACTACATCTCCTTCACCAACTCCAGATGCTGGATGACCCATGTGCCAGTAATAAATTGGAATCAACAAATGGCAACAGATTTCCCCATCAATTTCTTTTACCTTCTTCTTCTTTTAGAGATTTCCTATTTCTAAACTCCTTGGGTTTTATCTTCCTTCTCTTTCAACCCAATCTATCTTCTTTCACCACTGAAACAAGGTTCTTCCCTACTCTCTGCTTACAAAGTTACTTGCAGCTCAGCCTCCCCTGTAGCCTAGACAGAATTTCATGCCCCATGTTATTGGGACATGTCTTGCTTTGGGCTGTGTGCTGCCTTCCAACCACCATCTCTCATACCTTACTGAATAAAGTTAATGAAAGAAAATGTAAACAGTTTTAAAGGAAACATCTGGCTTTTCATCTCACAGTCCATTAAGAACAGCAAATCAAAGGGTAAAAGATGTAAGACAGGACAATGCATGGAGTAACACTGCAGAAAAAGACCACCTCCACCTCTCCTTTAAGTAATAGGACTTTATAGAGAACAGCTACAGAATAAACTTACCTCATGCACTGGATTTTTTCATAGGTTACTACTTTAAGTGCTTTGTTTTCAGATAAAGCACCCCTGGATAACCTAGAAATGCTGAAAGTGCCAGGACTTGGAAAAAATTGTAGACAGCTCTACATTCATTACCTGTAGAAACTGCTGGGGGTGCTGGGTCACCTGTGACTGAGCTGGTTGTTGTACTGTGGTGAGCTGCTGCTGATGGTCCTGCTGACTTTGCTGCTGCTGCTGCTGCTGTTGTTGTTGTGTTATTGACAAAGTCTGTGTCTGCTGCTGTTGGGCAGCAAAAGTGGGATAAGCTGTCACCACCTGTCCCATAAACATAGTACTTGGTACCATTACTGCTCCACACGCTACTGGGGCCGTGACAAGTTTTGTTACAAGTTGCTGACCTTGAGAAAATCTGTTAATAGAAAAAGACATTTGGAGTTCCTTCAGGAAAAAGATATGAAGCATCACATACACTTAGAAAGGCAGATTTCTCAAAGTCATATTTTGCTATAATAACATGGGTTTCAATAAGACTGCTAATGTTACTTTGGACAGTTTAATTTCAAGGGTTGTATCCATACAGTTGAAACACAAATCACACTATCTTTATAATGCTGCTTTTGTTCCTTTTCTATATGGTGCAGCTGCATAAGCATACCATTATAAAAAGTCATCTTATATACAGGTCTTGAAGATTTACCTGATTTGTCTGTCCTGTGTAAAAGTGGTTACTGCAGCAGCATTCTGGTTGTTGTTCTGTGGTAAGCTAGAGGGAACCTGCACCACATTTCCTGCTGTTGGCTGAGAAATCACCATAGTGTTGTACAAAGGTGCCGAGACCGTGTTCTGGGACTGACTGGCAAGAGAAGACTGTTGATTGTGTCCACTGAGTACATTTTGTTGATTATGCTGAAAAGAAGTTTTGAGATAGTAAGCTGAAAATAGCCAGGTGCTACAGCTGTTCTCATCACTGTCACCGCCCACCGTTCAAAACTACCTGTGGTTTTTTTCTATTTAAATGAATTCTTAATTCAAAGTACACAGGTACTTCTGCTGAAGATTGAGAGGTGGGACTGGACCTTGGACATCCAAGTCTCTTACATTTAACTTCTTTTCCAGTGCAGGTTATTTTTTTTCCCTGAATTTTTCAGCTACTTGCATACTGTTTATTCAAAATTATCTTTTTACTCATCTAGAATCTCTGTGCCCAACTTAGTTTAAAATGTGCAGATGATGTCAAGAATTTCTTACCTGAAATTTTTTAACTAGCCTACTGCTGAGACAGTAAAATGCATCACTGGTCTGCCTCTTCAAAAATCTCAAAAACAAAGTATGGAATGTGGAAAAGGGTACAGAGGAGGGAGACCACAGAGATCAGATGTATATGGAGTCTCCATACACATAATGGTCAAACGAATAAGAAGTGTTCAACATAAAGAACCAGCTTCTGTGGGGATACATGCTATTGAGTGCTACTCCTCTGCTAAATTGTTAAGGTTAAATTTATAAGTTAAGAGCTGTTTCCTTGTTACATTATTAAGTTTAATGTATAAGTTGAGTGCTGTTAAGTTTTTAGGCCATGTTCCTTTATATCTTTGCCCTCACTGTCCTTTTGTCACATGCACGGAAACACACACACACATTCTCCCCTAGATAGTTCTCGGTTCACTTCTGTTTCGATTGCCTGGATTTTGTTTGGTTTTGTTGCTGCTTGTTCTTAGCCTGTTGTGCCTTAACTGTCCAGTAAGTAGTAGAGTGAATCTTGCCAACAAACTTTGTCATGCTGCCAATTAACATTAAATCAGCCTTTTGCTGATATCCTTGCCGATGATTTTTTAAGCAATCTCAAACACTTACTCATAACAGGGGAATGTCAGGGAAGCTGTTGTGTTTCAGCTGTGGTTTTGAGCAAATATTGTAATCCAGCAAAATCAGGAATAGAATTTTACCTGTGTTGCAGTACTCTGCAAAGGCTGCTGCTGTATCATGTGTGGAGTACTTATATGGCCTGTGTTCATCCCACTTTGAGTCTGATTACTCTGAACAACTTGACCTTGCATGTTTATTGGCGTAAGCTGCTGAACGGTTGAAGAATTTCCAGAAGGAAGCTGCACAGAACCAAAGTTGAGTCCAGACGCTGACTGCTGCAAGAACATCTTAAAAAATTCCACAAGTTATAGGGTCAGTATTCAGAGACTTAACTCTAACTGGTAAGAATCGAATCCTTATTTCTAGAGTTATAAACATTAACATTCAATATTTATTCTTAAAGAAAAAGCACCATTTAGAGACTAACCAGTAATGCAACTATCAACCAATGCAGCCTACAACTATCTAAAGATAAAACATATATGAGATGACACTTATATTTGTAGGACCTTCCACAGTAACACTAAATCAGATCAAGAAAATCTCTAAATTACTAGATCCAGGCATAGCACCAATAATGTAATCTTCCCTGAAAATTAGGAAGCCACAATGATTATACTGAACTTTCCAACACTGTTGTAATAAACAGAATTCAGCACAAAAATATTAGGTTCTTTACAAAAAGTCAGGCCCAAGCATACAAGAAGACAGAATGTGCAGCACTGAAGTATTTTCTCTAGTTTTCACATTCCTGAACAAGGTCCCTCCACACTGCACGGGAAGGAGAGCTGTGAATCTCTCGTTTTGAGATATGGATAAGGCAGTCTACTGCTGGCATGTTTACACTAGACATCACACAACACTGAAAATGGCACACACAGGATACTCCTACTCTTCCAACAGAATTTAAGCAACATACTCAGTAATTCCAGGAAGCATTTTTTCTACTCTTCAGTCACAATCCAGACTGAAAATATTAAATTATTTTCTTAAAACGTATCTTAGTTTGAGGTGATCAGGTTTTTTTTTTTTTGTTTGGGTCCTTTTACTAGAAAAACCCAATAGGGTAGTTCTTTTCTTCCAAATATAGCTGCAGAAAAGACAATGACAAATATAGAAAAATACATACTGTTAAAAAAAATAAAATAATCAGAAATCAGGTAGACAGCTGCTAGACTGAGTAATGCCACTCTCTAGACTTCTTGTCTTTCTGGCTCAGTAACTTATTCAAGTTTACCATGCAAAGTAGAGCCATTCAGCCTGACAGGACAGTTTAAGAAACAAAGAGATATAGGTTTAACATCCTCAGAGCTAAAAGAAAGAAACAGATGCCATCTTGCAGATTTTGGATTAATATTCTAATGGCTGCAAAATTATGCAAGAATTAACAACTATTCCATCCTTTCATATTTAATTAGGTTAAGTCATAAGCTAGGCTTCACCTGCTCAACACTGGGGCATTTCCAGATACATTCAACAACAAAACATCAGGTACCTCTGCAACAGCAGCTTCAGATACTATGGATTTTAGACATAGTATCTGAAGGCATAAGCAGCTGACAGTGAATATGGAGGATCACGTTGTGGAATTAGGTGCCCAAGACACATTTCACATGCCTAAATTCTCTACAGATGAAACCTGTGATACCCTAACTCACCTGGAGTCCTTGACCGTGAACGATTTGAAGCTGCTCTTGAATCTTACGCAACTCTTCCTGCTGCCGATGAATATTTGCCTCTATCATGCGTGTTCTTTGCTCCAGCTGGTCCTTTAGATGTTGCATAGCTCCTAATTGAGCTGAAAACTGAAACACAGGCTGTAGTGCAATGAATAAATTAAAAGCTGAGCAAAAATGACATTTTATTACAAGAGGTAAGTACAGTCCTCCACAGAAGCAACGAAATCAAGCATTGCTCTTTAAATTACTAATAAACCATAATCTGAGGACCAATTCATGAGTATGAAACTATCACTGAATCAACATTTAGTTGATGCATGAGAACTGGTAAACTAAAAAAATCCATAGCACTAGAAACTGGTGTCCATGGTACTGTAAATCTCTCATGTTAAAAATTAGAATTGTGTCAATTTAGAAAAAAAGATTCACCCAGAGCTACAACATAAAAGTAACTTGGGAATACCCTCAGTCACAAAAAGCTGAGCCCACTGAGAAACTATATGCCACTTCTGTTCTTCCTCAGACATCTGCTACAGGCCCCAAGTCAGTATGACCGTTTGAGAGTTATATCCTGTTCTAATTACACAGAAGCATTTCACAACCCAAGCAGCCTTGTGCCATAAAAGCATATGCCTGAAAGCTGCCAGCAGAGTTGATGCATTTTTAAATTCATACCCTAAAATATTTTAGCTTTAACTGCTTTTATATCTATGTTGCTAATGCACAAGGCTGAAGACTATATCCACACAAGTAACAGGAAGGAAAAAAAAAGTGTCAAATTACAGAATTTGCTCATTTCAAGAGAATAATTGGCACCAAGGAACTCGATTTCTAAAAGAGAAATTAACATTATATTCAGAACATAGAAGCAGATTAAAATCAAAGATAACCACTAGCCTAGCACTGCCAAGTCCAACACTAAACCATGTCCCTAAATGCCACATTTACATGGCTTTTAAATATCCTCAGGAATGGTGACTCCACCAATTCCCTGGTCAGCCTGTGCCCATGACTTGAAGCCTGTTCCAATGACTGGCAACCCTTTCTGTAAAGAAATTTTCCTAATATACAATCTAAACCCTCCTTGGTGCAAACTCAAGACCATTTCCTGTCACCCTGTCCCTGTTACCTGAGAGAAGAGACCAACACTTGCCTTGCTGCAACCTCCTTTTAGGAGGTCTCCTCTGAGCCTTTTCTCCAGCCCAGCTCCCACAGCCACTCCTTGTTTGATTCATGTTCCAGATCTTTCACCAACTCCACTGCCCTTCTCTGGACTTGCTCCAGCACCTCAATGTCTTTCTGCAGTGAGGGGCCCAGAACTGAACACAGCACTCCAGACATGGCCTCACCAGTGCTGAGTACAGGGGGGCAATCCCTGCCCTGCTCCTGCTGGCCACACTATTGCTGACACAGGGCAAGATGCCATTGGCCTTCTTGGCCACCTGGGCACAGCTGGCTCATGTTCAGGGCTGTCACCAGCACCCCCAGGTCCTTTTCTGCTGGGCAGCTTTCCAGCCACTCTGCCCCCAGCCTGTAGCACTGCAGGGGATTGTTGGGAACCAAGTTCAGGATGTGACACTTGGCCTTGTTGAACCTCAGCCTATCAATTCAGCCTGTCCAGATCCCTCTGCAGAGCCTTCCTGCCCTCCAACAGAACAACACTCTCACCCAACTGGGTGTCATCTGCAAACTCACTGATGGGGACCTCAATCCCTCTGTCTCTATCAATAAATACATTAAACAGGACTGGCCCCAGTACTGAGGGCTGTGGAAGCCCACTAGTGACCGACCAGCTGCCAGCTGGATGTAACTCTATTCACCACCACTCTCTGGGCCTGGCCATCCAAACTGTGTTTGGACACTGTTCTAAAGGAAAACAAGACTGCTTAAAAAATAATAAACAATAAATTGAGTAAATCCATACCTGAGTCATTCCAGACTGGAGCTGTAAAGTTGCAGGCTGAGATATTGCTGGCTGTGTTACTGGTTGTCCAAGAGACTGTGAGCTTAAAGACTAGGATTAAAAAAAATGTTCCATAATCGTAAGAGAATGAGCTTCATACTTGACATGAAGTATTTCTTTTAAGTGTCAAATCCAAAACAGTATCATATGAACATATAATAGAAACTAGTAAATTGCTTCCTGAAATACCTAATCTTAATTATTAGGGGATCAAGAAAACAAGAGCAATTGATTATCTACATAATATATACATGATTTTTTCCACTGCTAAAAATATATATAAGCAGTAGCTATAAAATAGAAATTGCAACTACAAATATTTTAGAAGTCTTAATTGTATTAACAGAAAGGCTTTTTCAACAAGTTTGGAAGTTGACACCTTTGATTTATTCTTAAACTAATGATTTTTAAAATAACTTTAATAAGCATTCTGTTAACTATGTGAATGTATTAGTTCAACAGGAAAACGAGCAAGTAAATGAAGCATGAAAATTTCTCATACTACAAAGATTTCAGAAAGGATATGGAAGTATTCACTAATATTCTTAGCCATAAATTTGTAAGAGTTCTCTATAGGGACACACACAGCATTACACTGGGAATTTTACACGTGTGTGTGTGTATGTGTGTGTGTATTAAAAATCCGGAACCACAGAAAGAAGTTCTGTGTGAGTGAAAGCAGAGATTCATTCACATTCTTGCAAGTCCTAAGGACAAAACCTAACAACATATGTGCTTAATTACTGTATTCCTTTAAAATCTAGTATACCAAAGTTACATACTGATGATGCAATTCTAAGAGATATTCCAAGAGAAACTCTTGGAAACAATTTAAAATGTGTTTTAAGAAGAAATAAAACAAAGCTTATACGGATTTAATAATAGCTTTTAAAGGTGAACTCCACTGTTTAAGTACAACATTTTTCTCTGAAGTTACCTGACTGCTCAGAGATGATCTTCTTTGTGCAGTCTTTTCATGACCAGATAAGCTTTGCCTTGGAGGAGTGCTAGTGTCCACTGTCATTTTAGTTGGTGTTGCTGATAACGTTGAGAGTAAGAACAGAAAGAAACATGTTAATTGTTATCTCAATTCTGTAATGCAATAATCTAATTACAGGAAGCTTTCAACGAATAAAAAAACTGTTAAGGCTTGGACTCTTTTTTTTTTTCCCCCTGACTATCCATCACTAGTGCAATCTGATGGACTGAAACAGGGTGTACTAGTGTCTGATACTGTACTCCTAGAAGTCTTTTTCAGAATAGTCTGCAGATCTCTGAACCATCAAAAAGGGTATTTTCACTTGCACACTTCTCATAAAATGATTATTAACTGCCAGTTATGCATTTAATTAAATTAGGTAGAGAAAGCCTTCATTAGGAAGGCAATTATATTTTCAACAGTTGGTGCTTACATGAATGATCCGATACTGCAGTATGCGAAGATTTTCTTGAACTCCTGGAGGAAGCAGAAGGTGTGGGGCTGGTATCAAACCTTTCCAGTGCTTCTTTGAGACTCACTGTATTTATGTGATTGTCAGACCCAGAGTCCTGACTCTGAAGAGATACACATAAACAACAATCATTTATCTAACCCAGCACCCAATGTATATTTCTGTTGGAAACTATCTCACACCTTTTTGTTTCTAATCAGCCCTCTTACACAGATGACCATGCTGAAGTGTTGGCCTGTTTGATGTCTGTAAGCTCTGTTTCCATTTGAGGCTTTTATCCTTGGAAACCAAAGCTATATAAACCTAGAAATCAAAATGCATGCAGACTTAGGCCACAAACTGACTACTGAGCTGACCTCCTTCTGCAGTCATTCAATTCACTCTGTGAATCAATAGTGTGATGAGTGAACTGCTTATTCTTTTGAGAAAGGATGAGTTTGCTCCACTAGGAGCACCAAATGATGAAACTTGTGATACTGCCAAAGGAAAACATTTCTGAACTGCCAGACTAAAACAAGTCAGATCATCCCCACAAGCTGGTAAGAGTCATTGAGATTCCAAGCACATTAATTCAAAATGAATTTTTTATACTTTTAAGAAGTGGGACAGACTCACACAATTAAACAGCTTCTACTTTCCTATTGTGAATTCCTTTTTGGTGTGTTGACCTTCGTTTTTCAGATTATGGATACTTCCAGTAAGGGAGACCACTTATTTAGGAATCTAACACTGCAAAAATCAATCTTAAAAAAACTTACGGGTGCCACCATGTTATAACTACCTGCACAGTAATTAATTAAGAAAAGGGTGTTATAGGCAGAGTACAGTTAAACACTCTTTCTAGACTTCCTTGATCTCTAAATAATGTGACTATTGAAAATGATCAAATAATTACTTTATTTTGTGACAAATGGGACAAAATACTTTCTGCTGCTGTATATTTGCCTGTGTATTATTTTTAGTATTTGAAGATGTAAAATAAAATTATATAGAACACTCACTTTATCTGCTGTTATCTCTGGAAGAGATTCCTCAATACCAAGTTCTCGTCGTCTTTCTGCTCTGACTTCTGCATAACTAGAAGAATAAACCAAGAATGACTACTATATTGTGGGATGATTTAAAAGGTATACATCAAAGACTGAACTCCTCAAACCGAGCTTGCTTATAAAGTTTCCCAGGAAGCTTTCCAGTGATTCTTCACACTGCTATGATTTCTCTACCTCCAAAATATCATCAAGATAACTCCCATGCCAGTAGGATTACTTTAAAAAGTAACCTACCTTACAACAGTGTGCGTACAGACAATAAACTCTGGCCTGGAATTCCACTGGTGATACGTGATATAGTAATGAGTTTGCAGCCAAATCCATTGTTGTCCCTTTGTAAGGAATCTGTAGTAGCATGACTTCCCTTTCCCATATTGCATTACTATAAAGATGAAGAATAAAGTTTACTCTTTTGCCAGGTTATAAACACTCCAATTACTTAAAAAAGAATATTATTTCCCAGGTTCATATAGCCCAAACCCATGTCTAAATCCAGTATTAACACAATGACTAAGAACAGGTTTGAAAATTTTCCACCAATTTTTGCACTTATTAATTATAAGACTTCTAAATGCTATTGGAAGAACTCGAAAAGTATTAGTCATAGAGCTGTGCACTCCAATTTACCACAATGAAACCCCAGAACTGTAAGATAAAGTTAAATCTATTTTGTAGTTCTGTATTAGAAGATACAGAATGGCAGTATAATAATGTCAAACAAATGGGAGTAAAGACACTTCACTCAAACTATCACAAAATTTCACCAGAACAGTTGTATTAACAAACTTGCTCATTTTAGTGACTTAGTTATACTCACAATGCTCATGACATTTTGCCAGATTATCTAGATCATCCACATGATAATAATCATAGCCTGATGTTCCCAAAACTTCAAATGGAAGATAACCTATTATTGGAGGTGCCCTAATTAATAAAAAAAATCAATGTCATTTTATTTTCACACACATGAAACAATCTTAAGAAACCAGTGCTAATAAGCTTTCTTGTTTACAGTATGTGCTCCCAAAAAAATTTAAAAAATAAACCCAACACAAGCCATAAGTAGTTAATGCAGATTAGTCAACTTCAAATACTACAGCCACCACTGATTCAGCTGCTTTTGCTACTACACAGAAGGAAATGCACCTGTGATCCAAGAATAGGAACTTCCATTCTAAGCTGTGTCTAGATGTGAACTCTTCGTTGGGTTCTTCAACAGTGCACATTTCCTGAAAAGGAAAAACATAAATCTCTTAAAACTGTTCTATTCTAATACCTAAGTTCTTTCAAAATTCAGACATCCCTAAAGTTAGTAGATAATTCCACAATAGTTATAATGTTATTTTTAGACAGTTTCATTGGTTTAGCTTGTTTAGACGCACAGTACTGAGGTAGAATCTGATCTAAACTGTGCCAAGCTGATGCTCAGTTGATTTAAATGGACTAACCATGTCACGAGATAAACTCAAACTGAGTATCTACAAACACAGTAGTACAAGCAGAAATCCATAGTTCCTGCAGCTATGCTTTTAAATTGTAACACGCAGAAGAAGAGATGAAACGTTCCCACCAGGCAGTCTGATTATAGTCTGTGTTTACAATGGGTAAAACCCAATATTAGTAAGATGGTCACATTACTCTGAGTTCAGGAATATGATTCTTCCCTTTAGTGAACACAAAGTACATCTCTTTGAGTGCACAGACATGTACTACAATTAACACACTATTCTTATGTTTAAAACTCATGAAAAGTAAGAAAACGGCTGTATTTCCATTACAACATAACCTTAAGGTATTCTGCACATAATTCTAAATGTATTCTCCTCCAATGTATTCAGAGCATGTCAGTCAACTTCTCCTGTCCCCTTGGAGAAAGGTAAACACGCCCCACTGAGTATTGTGCCTCATGCAGAGACAATCACTACACCACGCACCCCAAGCCAGCCAATTCTTTTGCAAACTCCTCTAGTATTGCCTTACAAGAAGGAGGATGGATGATGGAATACATGCATACAAATACATCCCTCAAAGAATTACATTAAAATTAGAGATAAGTAAATCTTTCTTTTTTGGACGCCTGCACACATTTGTCATTTGTAGAAGCTTGCAATGGTATTCCCAGTGCCAGGAACACACTGGAATCTATTGATGATCAGGTACAAGAGTTTCTTAATGACTGCAGTGTGGAAGCTGCTGCTACACTGGCAGAATACTCACAAGTGTGGACAGATGAGCACACTGCTACCCTGCAAACATCTGTAACTAAAGTAGTTCTGCAGAAAAATACAGTAGAAGACCAACAGAGGGACCACCTTTCTTTTCAGGTTATAATCAAAAGAGTTTAATTGGATATTTTGCAGTTTTTAAAACACATCTAAGTTTTCTTTCTATGAAAGGAAAAAGTGACCATACCTAGGCAATGTTTTTTCCTCACTTTTATCACTGTAAAATCTGAAGACAGTAACTTAGAAAATGATAGAATGACAGATGAATTAGATGGAGGTAACAAACTAAACAACTCTGGGCACAAAATTATGACTCTTGATGTGAACTCCAGTCAGCAAGACTTAAGCTTCAAACCTGAAACTACCCCTAGAACCCAAAGCTCATCTACTTTTCTAAAATTACAGCATTTAATAAAGCACCACTCAAAGTAAGAGAAATGACAGAGCAAGAGCATATCCTCAAGATATACTTTTGACTTGTTGTTTCTTTTGATCTACTTATTTTGGCAGGAGTCAAAACAAAAGTAAAAATCACTGAAGTGCAGGCAGTAAAACCACAGTAAAACCATCATGGTTAGAGAGGAAATGGCAGCAGGTTAGTATCCAATTACTCAATGCATTTATATTAATGATTTGCAGATATTCCACTGTAAAATACCCCTGGGCAGAAGCCAGCTTGTTCAACAAGGCGTCTTGTTGAAGTTGTCAACAAGGCATCTAGAAAAGAAAGGACTTTCATTTGTAACAAAAAGTATCCTGGTAGAATCCTTTTGGCTGGATTAATCCTGCCTTCTTGAGAGGATGCAATCATCAACTAGCCAAAATGCAAGACAAATGTTTCAAAGAATGTGTACAACTAAATGCCTTCACCAGGGAGCAAAATTTGTGACGTTTTGTTGCAAAACTGGTAGGGTCATACGCATAAAATAAAAACATGAACTTTAAAGGTACAAAAAGCACTGCATATCCTGAGAAATTACATTTGAGGGGAAAAAAAATAAAGACCTGTATACCAACTGAAAGAAAGAGAATAAGTAACAGATGAGCAGCAAGGCTCTACCCTAAATAATGCAAGTACTGAAAAAACACATCTCCTTACTGGCTGCATCATGCACTTGTTAGTGAAGTTACTGGGATGGTAAAATTCCTGACATAAACTCATTTGCTAAAGTCTAGTCAGTGCTAGCCTCAATAATAACAGAAGGTATCACAAGTATAAACATGTATTGCCAGATTAAGTCTTTACTCTAATGTAAGTCTTCTTCAAAAGATTTCCCAAATCTGTCAAAAGTCTGAGGAGGATCTTAAAGCTTTTGTAACATGGAGGCTTCCTTTGGCACTAAGGGCTCAGACGCTCAGGTACAGGAATGAAACTTTGGCCAAAGTATAATCTGTAAGGCTTTAGCCTGCAGGAGACTGAGACACTTGAAGATCATAAATAGATGTTCCTCAGCTTCAGAAGTAGAAAACATAGAAGTTTTACTATGAACTGTCAGACTTTAAAAGACAAAAGCAATTGCAAATGTCAGGTTGGTTTTTTTTCCAGAACCATTACATGAAGTGAAAATCCTACATATAACATCTCTACCAGCTGTAGGCGTAACTGGAAGAATATTTTTTAGACCTGCATGGGAAGAAAAGTGTCAGATGAAAGATTTCCATGGTTTCAGAAAATATAAATTTTCTCATGGAGTCTGGAGAGACAAAATTCCTATTCAGCCTGAGAGACTTAAGAAGTTTATATGATTTCTCCACAGGCTCCCTACTATGCTTTTGAAGCACAAAGTGTATAAACCATCTCTTCAGAAGCTACCACCAACAGTCTTCAGCTTAAGACATCAGTGCTTCAAATTTAAAAAGCAGAATGTTTAAATGTTCAGACAATAGCTTAACATTGGGCCACATACATTTCATGGCATTACTTTACAGCTGAATTGCAAAAAACAAACATTAGATAGCAGACTATCCTGAACCTTGATTCATATATTTGTATGGAAGATATAACTGAAATCACAATCACAGACTATACTGTACTGTATCCAGAGTATTTATTTTGACTGGTTTTGGAGGGAAACAGATTATACTCACTGAACTACAAGAATCATATACTTGGAAAGGCACCTTCGCATTATACAAAAGCAGCTAAGCAAAATGTTAGGTTTAAACCACCAAGTTACTGAATAACTGCACGGAAACAAAAAATTTCTATTACCTCAAACCCAACTCTTCATTACTGACAAGTAATGTAAGCTTTCATTAAGCCCTCTGAGATTTACTTCTGTGTCAAACTGCAGAAAGACCACCAGCAACAAAAAATTCACATCCAAGTTTCAACATCAGTCATTTGTTCAGTGGAAACTCAGCATAATTTTTCATATTGTTTAAGTTCATCTTGCTAAATTATATTCCTGTGGACTTCTTCAAAATTTACTTCTTGCACATTTCTCTTTTATATTACTATTTAAAATTAGTGTTCACTATAACGTTGATACTTTGCATAAAACTTCTTATTTGAAGTAAGAAACAGATACTTTCAGTTCATATCATAGAATTCTTTGTGGTTTTCATTAATATTTTAAATGTTGTGTGCATTCTCTCTGAAGTTTTCCCATTCGGAGTCCATTTAAGAATGATATAAAAGTGATTTGATTTGTACATACCTTGATAAATTGAGGTGTAGCTAATCTAACTGTGGCTACAAAGCAAACTTTCTCTTCATATGAAGGCCGGTGTGATCTCTGAATAGTTCCTTCAAAACCATTGTGCGCTGAGTTGGGAACTGAAGGCAGACAGAAATGACAACACAGAAGACAATATAAATTTGGAGGAAAATGGCAATAATATCAGAAGGCAAGTGGCCCAATATTTATCTGTGATTTGCTTGTAACTTAACAGGCATTAAGAAAAATGCTACATATCTACACTTACATGCACATGAATAGTACCAAAGTAGTAGGAGTAGGTGCATAGTACTAATGGGAACATGACCATCAAGTAACTTTCTCAAAGAACTAAAACTACAGTTAATATGATATTACTACTGACAAAGCATTTTTAAGAAACTAGTAACAGTTCTAATCCTTGGTAAGTGTTAAAAATTACTGGATTACACTTTCTTCAGAAATATCTTCAGATTTTATCTTTTGTATCAGGTTTTGTTAACTTTTTCTTTTGAACTCTTGAGGTATTTATTTTCTAGACTTCCATCACATTTAAGCATCACATGCTGAAGGCATACTGAGTGACAGAAGAATAAAAAGCACAATTATGGAAGTTAAAGAATCAAGATACTCAGCTGATTACAAATTCCACTTACTGAATCACAGAGATAGAATCAGAAGGAGGCAAAGGATGGACTACACCTCAAAGCAGATTAACCTTATCTTTCATTTCCAGCAGTCACCAATTTAGTTTATATTTACTAAAGTCTAGAGATGGTGATTTTAAAACACTGTGAGGCTTTTTGAAGCCTGACTGGTTTTAATTCAGCTCTAGATTAGAATTCCTACTGAAGTTTCTTCATGCCATTTCATCTTACAGTTCCTTGCTCTTTTCATCAGAAAGAAAATAGGCAGTTTCTTTAATATTCATCTTGGCCCTTGTCCTTTGTTCTTCAGAGTTTATCTTGCCTTGTTAGTTAGATTTATAAAATACTCTGTGCTCTTGTTCCTCTACTCTGAATTCTCCAACTTCTTTACTTTTGAAAAATAAGTAACAAAAACTGGAGAGGACAGTGCTAAGAAGTGCAGTGGGATTATTTCATGAGATTTAGACTATATTTTAGAAAAGCTTTTGTGTTTTCCCAGCTTGGTGGCTGATCAAGGTGATTTTGTTTCGTTCAGTTTACATTCCACAGTAACTCCTTTTCTTAAAGAACTGCTATGTAGCCGGCAGTAACCCCTGTTTATATAGTTTGATATTCCTAAATGTAGTAACTTGCATTTTTTCTTAGTCAATTTTTCTGGGTTTTTAGCCCAAAATAATTTATTTTCTAAATTTGGGGGTGAATTCTACTCTTGTTTATACTGGATTATTTCATAACTGCAAACTATGTTCCATTGTTCATAACATTAATGAAAACACTGATCAAATCCAGAAGCTGTCAATTAAAATTGCACTTTGATGGTGAACACTAGTAACCTTTCCAACCAGTTTCTGCAGCTACTCTCCAGCAATTTCAATTAACATGTGCTTCCCTTACATGTTTGTGAGAACAGAATATGATAACAAAAACATTGAAAGTCCATCATTTATTTCTGCTTTATCCTCTTATCCACACAGTGCGTTATTTTTTGGTAGAGGAAGCTGAACTGATTTGATTCTATTTCTACCTGAAAAATCCACAGTGGCTGCCATTCAATTCCCTGCTTGTTTCCTGAAACTCATATATACTTTAATTATTTGTTCCAGAATATTTTAAAATATTGAATTGCAACCAGCAGGTCTGCAGTTTCCCAACTCCTCATTCCAAGACTAGCACAATATTTGGCCTTTTTGGGATTGTTTCTTGTCTTTTGTATAATTATTACAAAACTACATTTGCATTAAGACTCAACCTCTTCCCACTTTGTGAGAGAAATACTGGTATTTCTAAAAACCCCACAGATTTATTTACAACATATTAGTTTTTTCACAGTATTTTTGGGTGAGCTTTCTAAGAATCTGCTTACTGATCACACTGCAGAACCCACTTGGACAAATAAACAGGCTTCTCAAGTAAACAGCACAGACTGGCCAAACAGATTAGAGATGCAGTACAGAGGAAGAATACTATACAAAGCTAATGAAAAAAATTTCAAAGGAAGAGAGTAAGAACTCAGTGCAGAAAACTGTACACCCACCCACTCACCTGAATGCTAACTCCTGTCAAGTTAAAGCACAGAACTGAAATGGGGGGAAAACCTACATTTTCCTTCCCAGTTTCCTGTGTAATGAGAGCTGCAGGTACTCAGTACCACTAATCTTCAAGTTAGTCACCTGCTTAAATATGGCTTATGCTGAACAAAATTCAGACTCTTTATTTTAAAGCATTTGCTTAAATTTCTCTTTACAGTCTTTTAAACAATGTTTTACAAAATATTACTTTTCCTTATTTGAAAGCATTAAGCATAATTACTACATTTTGCACTCAAATACACAGACCTGTAATACCTGATAGGCAGTTTTTCTTCTTTTCCATTACACCAAGATAGAAGTGATAAAACTGCTTCAAGATCTTTTTTTGAAAGCCTCATTTTAGTTCACTTACATTTTGCATCAGGATCCCAAGCCACTTTACCTGTGGAGCTGCCTACATATTCCATTCGAACACTGCTGAAATTACTCACCATGATTCAAACTCTTGAAATTTCCTATAAATTTTACATATTCATATGTAGGTTGCTCTTTTGGATCTATTGTTCCTCGCAGCATATGGCAACAGAATTCTAGCTGATTTTTTGCTAGAAAAAAATATAAACAAAGTAATAGGCTATATGCACGATGAAGTACACAGGCAACATGAAATGGAAAGCAGGAATAATTAAGCTGAATACATATTGAGGTATTGTAAGTGAAGTGATTACAGCTGGCTACAGTGATACCTTGGAGTGGCTACCTAGAACAGAGGCTAGACAAGGTTAGGAGAATAAAGTGGGTATTTATTAAAGGTCTTCAAACAGGTACACCTTGGGCAGCCAGAAGCCTTCCAGAGGATACACCCAAGATGGATGATGTTCACGAGTTTTTCACACAACTAGAAGTTTGGTCCATTTACATATCAGGGGTTAATCCACCAATTACAGCTTCAGGTAATGAAACCATATACCCCCAGTTTGTTCTCCCCCCAATTCACTTTTCTTCATACTGTTTGGGCTCTCAGGCTGTAGGGCGTCCTTGAATCTCAGGCCTAGAGGGGTTGTTTTGTCCGACAAAATGTCAAGAAGTTAACTTTATGTGGCATTTAGAGTTATACACTAATGCAGTACAGGATTTGAAAAATATAAAGGCTAAAATCTTAAAGGATCAACAGCATCTTCTTTTAACCAGCATGACAGTAACTAACCTAAAGAACTCCTTTAGATTTTGTGCACAAAGGGCTTGCATATTAGTGACATGATAACCACCGAGAACTAGAGCTGTATTAAAGGAAATGCCCTGAACTTAAGCTCACTAAAGCACATGCTCCCAAACTCCATTAGGCTGCTATGTATTTATATTTGCCCACAGCTAAAGCTGTCTAAATAGAAGCTCTATAAATAATATGAACATTTCTAATACATAGGAAAGTTATAGACTGAAAGGCAAGGTAACTTTGAAAATCTACTCTAGCGCAGGGGTGACACAAAGTAACACTTCTGTTCTTCAGGGCTGAAGTGTACCTCTCTGCTTAAGTAGCACTGGAAAAACTGATCATGTAGAATTCCAAGTAGACCGCTTTAACACAACTACTGTATTGGTCTTATCTGGGACAGGGTCAGTTTTCTCCATAGCAGCTCACATGGTGCTCTGTTTTGGATTTTGACTAGAACAGTGCTGTTAACACAGGGATGTGCCCATTACTGCTCAGCAGCACCTACACAGTAGAAAGGCCTTCTCTTTACCTCACTCTGCTCCACTGGTGGGGAGGCTGGGGGTGCACAAGCAGCTGGGAGAGCTGAACTAAGGGATATGCATGTATGGCACTGTGCTCAGCAATAAAAGCTAGGAAAAGGAAGAAGGGGAAGACATCTGGGTTTATGGCATTTGTCTTCCCAAGTAACCATCATACATGACAACCCTGCTTTCCTAGAGAGGGCTGAATAAATGCCTACCAACCAGACAGAGCAAACTAATTCCTTGTTTTGCTTTGCTTGTGCAGACAGCTTTTGCCTTCACCTGTTAATCTGCTTTTATCACAACCCACAAGTTTGCTCACTTTTACTCTTCTGATTCTTTGCCCATCCAACTGAGAGGAGTGAGCGAGTGGCTGTGTGGGGCTGAGCTGCCTACAGGGGTTAGCCCAAAATAACTACTTACATTTTAAGTATTCCGGTGTCAAGGAATCACTTTCCAGCAGATGAGAAGACAATATTTTATAAATTTCTGAATGCTCCCCCTCTGGGATAAAATTAAATACACTCTGATCCACAAGATCAGACTGAAAGAAAAAGATTTAATTAAGCATTAATTCAAGATGCACAACATCACAAAGCCTACTATTTTAATGCAAAACAGTTCCACAGTTCTTTACTGGCTCAACAAAGCCACCTGCTGGAATATGTATTAATATTTTGCAAGAAAAAACCTCACTCTGATATGCCTGCCTCATTGGGACTGGTAAATTAATTTCTTGCTTTGATTTGCTTGCATACATGGCTTTTGCTTTACCTATTAAACTGTCTTTATCTCAACTCATGAGTTTTCTCACTTTTACTCTTCCAATTGCCTCCCACTGAGGGGTGATAAGTGAGCTGCTGGGTGAGGATGAGTTGCCAGTTACCATATTTTATAATCAGTTCTATAGCTATGTACACAAAACTTTGAACAGAGATGGATGCAGCAAAACTGAACAACTGATTATATGCATAAATGTGTTTGGTTAAGTATTCAAAAAAGAAGAATCATAAAAAGTATGTTTAGAATTCATAAATTACACCTAAAAGCTAAGAACAAATATGTCTCTGAGAAACTGGCAAATTCTACAAAAAAAAAAAAAAAATCACAATTACCTGCATATTTTTTAAAAATTCTCAAGACTATTATCATGCATACCTTAAGAGAATTTATTTTGTCTCTTACCACAGTAAGACAACTAGCCTTCAAAGAGAATTTGTCCTTCTCTTCTAGAAAAGCACTCAATTTAACTCAGTTGTTCTCACTAATTAATTTGCCTCACTTCAGAATAACATTATTCAAAGGTAACTTTAAAAAGTAGAAGGTTACATGTACCAGTGAGCAATATCACCCAGATTAAAGACAAGTGAATATGATAAAACCAAAAGTATATACAGAACTCAAAAAGCAGAACCAGCAGACATGTATTTATCAGAGTGTTTTGCCAAGAAAGAAGTAAAAAACTAGTTAAAAAAATTCAATTATTTAGATCTTTCATAATACTCTTCTGACTCAAGTAGAGGCTGTCAACTCTAAAGGGTCTTCTGCAACCAACTGTGTTACTTCAGTTACACTGAAACTGATGCTAGGCACTTCATAATCCTTTCTAACAGAGTGCTGACTGCATTCTGCATTTCCAAAGGAAATGTTTAATACAGAAGACAGACAAGTAGGAAGCAGTTGTGCTGAAGAAAAACCAGAAACATTAAAACAAAGCATACATCTGCCCTACAATGCCAAAAAGGCCAACAATTAATTAGTATTCATATTAGCACACCAATCAACCACAGACACATTACGGAAAGCAATTTGTTACTTACTGGCAAATGTTCAAGTAAGGGAGTTATACTTTCAGATACATATATTATATTTCCATCTGTCATAATTGCTAAAAAAAAACCATCAAGAGCCTGAAATTAAACATAATGGGTAGTTAAATAAAAAAAGAAACTGAGCATACTAAAAATTTTACACTATATTCAATACAGAAAATAATACAGACCAAATTTTGTTTAGTTTATTACAGAAATGGGAATGAATGTCTTTCCCTATTAAAAATCCCTAATATTGTTCTTACACTAAAAGCATTTCAATTTCCATACTGTTCTGTGGCTTCAGAAGCAAGTACATATATAGACAGACACTGTTTTCCCCAACTCCCACTCTGCCTGCCTGTTATTTTTAATTCCGTCACCATTTTAGACCTCAGAAAGCTCATAAAAATGAGCTAGAGACAAAAGCAAGATGTGGGAAAACTATGAGAAAAACAAGTAAAAGAGCCAGCCAAATCAATTAATTTTAGTATTTAAAAATCTCAATATTCCCAATGTCAAAAGCTTGCAGTGAGATTTGAGACTTGAAACCTGTGAGATACAGTTCTGATTGCCTTATCTTCTACTGAACTCAAATTTCTTTCCTCTGAATACAACACAATGTTTCGGTTGAAAGCTACCAACAAAAGAATGACAGAACTGCATTTCTAAAAAGGAAATTTTAAAGCTCACATCTTCGAAAAAAACTCCTATATCAGAGGATTTTAAAAATTTTTTAAATAACAAAACCCAGAACTTTTTTTTATCTGTGCATCAAAGTAAAGATTTAACTATGGAATGAAAATTAAAAAAGTGTTTGTTAATTTGCAATATTTTTCACTTTACTGTTATTAAAAATTGTTTCACTAACAAGATACAAATGACTTATGCTCATTTTCAATGAAATAATAGCTTATACTTTTCTTTCTGGTAGTTTTGCAACTATTCATGTAATCTTCAGCAAAGTAATGCTCTCACACCAATACTGGAAAACATAGCAAGTAAAGATATTAAACACTTACTTTATGGCTCTCAAGTTACATGGATATGTTATGTCCTTTTCATAATTAGGATTTTAATCTATAGGTAGTAATTCTCTCTCTACTACATTCCTTAAGTTGCTGATTTAAAATACCCACTTGGACAGTAAACATGATCATTTACTGACTTGCTCTGTTACTATGTTTATTTAATGGCAAATGTAGTTGAAAGAAAATCTGCTTTTTTGAAACAAAATTCTGAAACTGCATACACAGGTATTTTGATGGTTTAACTTAATGAAAACATATAGCTACAACCCAAGTATGAGAATAAAAAGGTATGTCATCAAACTGAAAAATTTCATAATGGAATGACTCCTGATAAGGAATTATTCTACTCCCAGAAAAACAGAAATAACATACCTCTAACATTAACTGTGTGAACTCTTCATTACTAAGGAATGTTGGTTTCCAGTCCTGTCGAATTTCACTGGCATCTGATTGTGCAGTAATTTCTAGAGTCAAACAAACAGTATAAGGATTAACACTTCCAAAAGCCATTTTTTCTCACTAAGGTACATATGCACAGTTAAAAAACAGCAAAAAGTTCTCTAGTCTCCTCTGCTGTTCATTTATTACATAAAGATATTGCTCCTTAAAATGAAAATAAATGTCTTCTACCATGTAATAATTAAATTTGTCTTCTCTTTCCTTCAACCAGTTTGTGCCTCCTGCCAGACCTCAAGGTAATACTGAAGCAATGGACTTCGATAATGAAAAAATACTACTCTTTCCTCTGAGACTACAATAAAATGTTTTATTAAGAGTGTTGTTTATAAAGGTTTAGAAAGCCAAAATTCCTGATCTCTTTATGTCATTAAAATGGCTAATGCTGAAGTATCCTGGCAAATCCTTGTCATTCTAACCCTTGCACAAAAAATTGTCATTGTCCTTCCTCTTCTTCCTGCTCTTTTCTGGTTCTTAGAGTAAGTTTTTCAACAAAGAATGTTAAGTGCTGTATGTCAAATTCCTCTCTAGAATTCCTGCCTGTTCCAAACACACAGGTGAATTTGGACATAGATGAACCTTAAGTATTAAGAGATTCTTGCAGGAGTTGAGAAATACAAAGATTAACTTCCATATACAGATGAATAGATCAGCAGCTGCTAAGCAAAGCCTGACCCTGGGTTCTGTAAGTGATGCTTCTGTATCAATTTGTTGATGAAACAACAAGAAGCAAGACCTCATGGAGCTTCAGTTTTGATGTATAACAAGGGCCTCACAGAAGTGCTGGTTTTAAGAACAACCTTGGACAAGCAATCAAGTATTTAGATAAATCAAAAGAACCAAACCAATTCTTTAAGGTTTTTAATTTTTAAAGGACAAATCTGTACAAAGATCATAAGCTAGTGTCTTAGCTCAGATGGCTTAAAGAGCCAAAAAACCTGAAACTGAGTTAAATATGCAAAGGGCTGGAGCAGTCTGCAATTTTGTTTACCACAGTGAAGGGGAAAAACTTTACAAAAGAGCTTTAGACTTAACTAAAAGAACAGCAAAGAACAGCAATGTCATACAAGAAACTGGCTAAAAGTGGAAAGTTGTAAGAAGAGGTGAAAAAAACCAACAAATAAGACTTTCCAATTACCGTATCTCACAAAATACATAAATTCATCAGGCTCTTCCAATCTGTTTTGAAATAGTAAAGCAGAAAGAGTGGGCTGAAGAATAAAGAAAACCTAAGTACAACCCCAAATGTAGGTTTTCAATCAGCATGGAGATACTTGAACACTGGGGGCAAGTCAAAGGACACAAAAATGAAAAGCTCTGCCACCAAAGTGGAGGCAAAATTCCAGGAACTTAGTGCATTCTTTCCACAGAACACAGATAATCTTCACTTTAAACTGGAAAAGTTGGATTCATTGGCTCATTCTGGCCCTTGTAACTATCCTACTTCAGAATTAAAAAGACTGTCTTTTGCATTAGAATGGATTTATACTAAATGAAAGCTGAAGTTCATGCCTTAAACAAACCATTCTGAAATACCACAAGTACAGGTGTTCTTTCACATTTTCTATCATTAGAGCAAGTATGATACAGGCAAACAGAGCCAAAGTAACTGACAGAACCTGTTTCACTTGGGATCTTCAGAGAAACGCCTAGTTCGGTCAGAAGGTTGCACTCATAGATAAATGGCAGTAAGGTCACACTCCTGAGCTAGGTAACAGAAAGAGCAGAATAACCAAACTTGCAAATTTAACTTCAGTCTTCAA
Organism: Cettia cetti; assembly: GCA_013401135.1. NCBI lineage: Eukaryota > Metazoa > Chordata > Aves > Passeriformes > Sylviidae > Cettia > Cettia cetti. The sequence continues at coordinate 41,685 of VZUI01032366.1, forward strand.
GTTCTGTATCTGAAGTTACTCTACACCAGCACTGAGAATTCTCAACAGAAATTGCGAGCCAAGCCAAGATCTGTACCATTTCTCTGTGGGTTGTAGGAGTATCAGTCTACTACCTGCAATTATTCTACCTGCAGCTAAATTCCTCAGTATTTACTAATTTTAAAAAATTTATTGCTTACAAAATCAAAGAAAGATGACAAGCAGTATTAGTCAAGAAGAAGCTCCCAGTGATACAATTTCAGTGTGTTTAGCCTCCTGTATTTTCCCAGTGAGAAATGGAATCCACATTGGCCAATAACCAACTCAGATAGCTCATCTGGAGCTGGTGCCAGAGTAGCAAGCTTGGATAATGTGGAAATAGTCCAGAAAGAACCAGAAGCAACGCAGTTAAATCCTGGTGGCTGAACACAGTAGGATTTCAACCATAAAGCAGCTACTCAGTGCAGAACAATCCATTCATTGCTAGGTCATTCGGCTTTACTGTAACATATCCAAACTCTTCAGGAGATAAAACATTCTTCTGAACTTTGTCAACACTTTGTCCAAAAACATTTTAATGTAAAACACTGCACAGAAATGCTTGTAAGCACTGGCAGTCGGAGCTTTAGGGAACTTAATATGATATGTGCAGTCACACCAAGTGAAGGACAGAAGTGCCATGTCCTAAAAGGCAACCATCTTCAGAGCCACTTTTGCCCCTTTATTTAAAAAAAAAAACCAAAACACCCAAAAAACCCCCCAAAACAAAACAAAAAAAAAAAAACAAAACAAAAACTACAAACAAACCAACCAACCAAAACAAAAACAAACAAATAACAACAAAAAAAAAAAAAAAAAAAACCACAACAAAACAACCCAGAAAGCACTTTGAAGGAAAAAAATATGACTGGTGCTGCTGGCTGGCTGACACATTTGTTCTGCATTCTATCTTTTATTTCAGGAATCACCTATACAACACAAAATAATTTCAAAACAGAAACGATTTTCACAAAGGCCTTATAACCTAAAAAACTAAATTTTACAGAAGCAGGGCCTTCATACTACTTTTCTTTTTGTTATGAGGCACACATATCTCTGAAAATTAAAACAGCATAATCAATATTTAATCGGAAAGAAAACCCTCAAACCTATGAATTCTCATAAGAATTATACCCTCCTCCTTTTTCATTTAAGTTACATTTACAATTTTAATAACAATATTCAATACATATTTGGTGTTACTGGAAACATAATACTAATGGATGAGATGTGCTAGGGTACAGATAACATTTCTCATACCTTAAATGACACACACACTGTGTTGATAATTAAATAACTAACCATCCACTTAATAACTTTACTTATTTTATAACCTTATAGTTATTTCTTTTGGCCCTACTGCTTTCTAGTTAGTATGTACTCCAAGAGATTACCCAAGGAAATTACTTAATTAGCAAAAGAGTCCATTCTCTTCAGTTTTCATCTTATTTTTGGTAGTGTGAACCACAAGGTGCCATATTAAGAACAAGTGTAGGAGCAGGGACAGGGACTTTTTATATATATTTTATATATCTAACAGCCCTAAACAAGCGCATGCTTTGTAGAAGAATTTTTTTCATGACAGAAATAACAACCTGTTACAAACTTCAGTATAACATATCTGGGTATACCCCACCATCAGCTGATGCAAACAGACAGAAGAACAAAGCATAGCAAGGATGTTCAAGGATATTGATCTTTTTGACATTTCACATGACCTTTAAAGAACAACACACACAGACACACACGCTCAGCAGCTTATACATCCATGGGTACATCTTAAAACTTCAGAAGTTTAGCTAAAGTATTTATAGATTTTTCTGGCTTTTTTTTTCCTAGCTAAAAAAAAAAAAGAAAAAAAAAAAAAGCCAAAATTCCCATACTCCTCATCCTTGTGTCCCTGTATTTCACTTTCTCTTGTCAAGCAACCAACTCAGAAACATTGCTGGAAACCACAATGCCCTATTGCCTTATCACCTTTGCTTAAGCAGCAAGTTGTGTAGGCACTTGACATGACAAGAAGCAGCACTAACTTCTCCTGGACTAGCTTTTCAGTGATTTATCTTGCTTCATGTAGAACCTGGAGAGATGAACCAACTGTTCAATCCAGGCTTATCTAAATAATCAACTAAGAATTTCCAGAAAGTACTTCCACTGAAATGGATCAGCAGTTTTCTTGTGAAGGAAAACTTTAACAACTTGCAACCACAACAAAAAAGCTTTGAGGTTATTTTAGAAATAAATCTTCTTTGTGAAACAGATTTCATTGACAACTATGGGACAAAAAAAAAGTACTGGCTTTTATTAAGAATTAGCAGAAACACAGTTACATCTCTGCTACCTAGAAGATTTTAAGAATATCTTTCTCCAGGAGCACTACACATTTTTTTTAAGAATTCCTTAAAGAAGCTGCAAAATTTTTAATATTTTATGTAATAATTGCGTATCACTTAAAAATTTAAGAATTTATAAATAACATTTCTTGTTACCTTTGTGCTTCCGTAGAAAGTCAATGCTCTTCTGCAGCACAGTGGATTTATCCATCTTCCGAGCATTACCTGGAAGCATGGAACCCAACTCTTTGATAAGTACATTAAACTGATCTCGACGTTTCTTTTCGGACTTGTTTCTAGACACTCTGAAAAGCAAATCAGAAAATGTTTTATAAAAACGATGAGATTTTCTTATAAACTGCATACTGCTGCCAGACTCCTGATGCAAACAGCCCCTGAAGAATTTCTGCTGTGACAACTGTCACAAAAACACCTACTCCATATCTCAGTCACCATTTTTGAAGAATGGCTTCCTCCACAAGAACAATGCAGCAAAGACTTTGGAATAAAGTACCGTTTTACAAAACACCAATAACTGAACCATGATTAGAAATACACAATATATCTGAAAAATCACATTATAAGAAATGCTGTTGACTATTACATTTATTTGAAGAGTAACCTTTTTATTGTTTAGAAATCACACTGGTAAGTTAAAGCATACAGGTATAGGACATTTCTTAGCTTTAAATAACTTTGAAATTTACCTTTTTGCTTTATCTTTGTCATCTTCTTCCACCAGCCCATCAAAAATGCTTCCGTCATTTCTGAAAGAAACAAAAAGAAAGAAATGTTGGAGTGGAAAATCCTCTCCTTTGAAGTCCAATCACAAAGAAGGAGGAAGGGGAAAGAGCTGACTATTCACCATCATCATCTCCATTACATCAAGAAAGCAAGGAACTTTTACTATGATTTCTCACAAGGACCACATCAGTAACCTGAATGTGGACCATTCTTTTATGTTCTGCTTGCATTTACTAAAGAAAAAGCAAAAAATCTTATATTTCTGACACAACTCAAAAAATTCAACTGGGACTGCTTCTCAAAAGAACTTACAGCCCTATACAAACACTTAACTGAACAATGCTTAATTTGGTTTTCTATCCTCTTGATTACTTGCACTACCTTACCCTTTTGAAAACATGAGTGGGGACATATATAATTTATTTTTACTTACTGGCAATTTCTATTCCAATTACTGAAAACCTATTTTCCAAAAATTCTGAAATATGGAAGAGACCTAAGGAATATGCTATACTCCATCCACATATGTAATTTCATAAAGACACAATTAATATCAATGTTTAACACTAAGTATTCATTATATTTGCTTCCTCAATAAGTATCACATAACTTTCTTAGCTTGACAACTGCTAAAGAGGTGTTAAAACACCAAAATAAGAATGTTTTCCTTCTAAGATGTCTCAGTATTCTTCATACAGTTGCTTTGTTTCACTTCCTCTTGCTTTGAAAGCCAAGTCAAAACTGTTCTCCTGTTTCCCAAAACTGCTGTATAATGGACTTTCACATGTTATTTCTCTAATGTCTTCCTGCTTGTAGTCTATTTAGTGCTGTCCACACTGACCTCTGTGTGTCCACCCCGAAATGCCTTATCCTAGTGTTTCCTTTCCTTAAGCCAATTAACCTTCCCAAAATGCTTACCTCATCTCTCTGATTTATAAACCATCAGGCAATTGTACTGTGCATTATGATAAGCAGTGATGTTAGGAAGTTACTATTTCATATGCTACTACATAAACATCAAGCTTTTAGAAGCAATTCATGTATTTAAAAGGTTGAAGTTTCAGTGAGATACCACAAAATTTCACTAGAAGAACTGACAAGTTAGAAAAGCATTATAGAAGTTTTACCCTTTGCTTTTATTCTTATTTTTTTCAATTGTGTTCAACTTGACATAAATTAGATGCAAGCTTCACCTCCCAAAGTCTCAAAAATGGTAATATAGAGGATATTATATACAGATGTTCATCTAAGCTGCTAAGAGAGTGCAGCTCAAGGAATCAAGTAGAAAACATACCTCAGCTATTACTTTTCCCTTGAAATAGGTTAGCAGGTCACTTTACTATCATCTAGGGAAACACTAATCATTTAAATGTATTTGCTTTTCTTAATCAAAAACTGAAGTACTAAAAAAATTAAAAGTTCAAGTACACGTTAAAAATCAGCTCAACTTGCACAGATGTTGTTCCATGGCTGAAAACAAGTAATGCATTTTAAGATTAACCTCAAGCAACTGAAATCACTGCTTCCACTGACTACAGAATGACACATCTAACAACTACCAAATTAACTTTGTCAAAAATAACCAAAACCTCACTCTTTAATTTTTGCATAAGTTAACATCTAAATATATTAACCATACCAAAAAGACCATTAAAGAAAGAACTGAACAGTAATTCTCCCAAAACTCTCCATATCTATTAACATACCTGTCTGCAATGGAGCTCATTTTATGGGTGCTTATGGTAAAAAACATAACATATCACACTTTAGTCTTGTGGTAGACATTTGTACGCTTGCCTATAAGAGAAGAAAAAAAATCAAAATGTGACTGAGGGGAAAATATGTGTTCTTAATTAGAGCATACTGATATTTTCATTTGCTCCTAATCCTCCCCTCTCTTCCAACCTTCTGCTTTGCGCTCCTGTCTTCTCTATAACCTGGGCCTTAATATTTCATTTCACATGACAGAGTTCAAGAGAATATTATTAAATGCTACAGAAAATATTTCTGTACTAAATCAATACAAACCTTTTTATGACTCTGAATTCAGATATAGCTTTTAATTTTTATTTTAACTTTTTCCTAAAGAACCTTCATAAGTTTGAAGGCTGAACAGATGTTAAATACACTTAGTAGTATATTGTTTAGAAACAGTGCAAACAGAAAGCATTTGGGATATAGCATAACTATGATTTATTCTACTATACTTCTTCTTGAGCACATTGTTATCATAGACACATGAAAAGATAAAATACTAATTAAAATGTGATCTCTGTACTGTGAGAAATTTAATCTGACCATTTCTTAAAGCAGTCACTTACTCATGACAGAAGTCTTTGGTTTCCCAGATGTGCATTTGAATTTAAGTTAAGAATGTGAATGAAATATTAATACTCAGAGAAGGAATATAACAGGTTATGAAAAGGCTAAATTCAAACATAAAACAATAAAATTAAACCTTTCTTTCATATGGAAAAGTTAGTTGTCAGAGGCTACTCAAATGGAGCAGCAAGATTGTAACATTGGCGGTGATTGGGGAACTGCCTGCAGCAAGTTTTATATGAGCTGAACTTGCTGATCTTCAGAAATTTTTAGTGGGCTACAAACTTAGTAGTAAAAAGGCTATTTATTTCAAAGAAGATGATCTTAGTCCATTTAGTGACTCAATATTTTCTGAGTAAGATTTGTTTGTTTGTGAGAGTGCTAAAACCAGTGGAACTTGCAGCGTCAATACCACAAGAAATATGGCAGCAAATGCAGAATGAGGGAACTGAGGAAGAGAGCTTGTGATTAAACCAAACCATCTCTCCATCTACAATAGCCACATACTGCGTGGGTTTCCTTTACATGAACAACATTTTTCACCACAAAGTTTCATAACTTGAGTGCAGCAGGAAAGTAAATGGGAGAGCTGTGCTGCAGTAGAATCTCTTTCAAGGCACATCACAAGGCATGATGGTGTTTCTGCCCAAATGCCCCACTTCTTCAATTAGTACAGACCACCTTTGTCTTGCCTTTACCCTCCAAAAATAGTACTATGAAGACACACCAGCAGCAAACCACTTCTTTCCTCCAACTCTTCAAAGTAACAACTGCACTGGCTACACTGAGAAATTCACCAAATTAGCTGGCCAAGTAACAGAGTTCTGCCATTTGAAAGCCGACCATAAATGGCATGAAAAAAGTAAATTATGAAGAAGTGTCCGTTTGATTTTTGTCAAAAGTGCACAACAAGAGACAGACTGCTCAGCAGTAAAAGCTAACTATCATGACTGGCATGGAACTAAGTTTACAATCAAGACAAAAACTACAAACTTATTTTCATTTAGCTAACATGGTAAGCACTAATACGGCTATGCACTAATTACACTTCTAGACCTGTGCTAATTTTTATACAAAAATGGCACCTAATTATAGGGATCAAGAGAAATATGAAAATCTGTAAGACAAAGCACACACTTTCCCTAATCTGCAAAAGAAAAACACCTGTACAGCTAAATACAGAAAACTTTTACTTGTGACATTACTGACATATTCATTATGTAGAATCAAAATTTAGAAGTCAGTATTTTTCACTTTAACAGAGCACCCAACTCCCAGAATTCAACAAAATCATTCATTACAATATACAGAATCTATGTCAGAACTGGCAACCTAGATCTGGTATCCAAGACGAATAGTTTAAAGTACTGAAAAGTACAGGAGATGTACCTGTAGCACACTGGTTTCTCATCTTTCATCATCATCCTTTTGCCTTTGCACCCAAATTTGCAAGACACTGAACACTCTCAGTGCTTATGCATGCCCAGGATAAGACTGCAGAGATAATGCCACCAAAACCAGTCACTTGAAAGTAATCACTAGGTAATAAACGACTACGTCTATTTCCAAGATTCAAGTTCAGTCATGTTCTGGAGAACAAAAGACACTACTTAATACTGCTACTCAGCCCATCAGTGTTGATAACTGAAAGCCATGGGAAGCTTATAAATTATAAGAACACAGTTTTACCTTTTACTCTTTGGGACTTGTTAAAGTATGAGGTTTAGGGACGAAACCTGGTTCCTATGAAGAACAATGTGGAGTTCGATGTATCCTCTTCTGCAGAAAATAAATTCCGAACTGTCAAGAAATAACAATGGAGAGCTTCAAAATCAGTGAGTTTAAAAATTATCAATTTCATCATTTTTTAATAAAGACAAGCAATTGCTTTAACAAGAGTAATCTCTAAATGCAATATTCTGCTTATCAAAAATATCTAAAGTATTTCACTATCTGAATTGACATTGCTTTAAAATTCTTCTTAAGAAGCAGGATATTCTGACACAGTTTTACCTTGGCTTTAAGCCACCACTTTATCCCTAGCTGTAGTCTTGATGTCCTCTTCACTTTCAAATTTGGTATCACTCATACCATTTACATCTTCACATCCACTTACTACCTTCAAAATGTATTTATACACAATTACTTAAACATCTTTTCTCTGAAGTTCCTATTAGGGTCTCTTCTGGCTTTCTCTGTTACATCTTCTCCTCTCCAAGTCTCCAAAATTGTTATTCTCAGGACTCCAGCATGTGTAGAATGCTGTTGCTGCTAACAACTAGCAAAGTTGCCCAGTTGCATTCTGCTTCTTCCTCAAACACAGCCATTAACTCTTTGGTCCAAAACCCACTCCAAAATCAATTCCTAGAATGTATCACAAACTTGCTTCCCAACTGCACCTTCCAAACAAAAACTCAGCACTTACTTAAGTGATCACCTACTTCCAGTCTCTTTATACCACTACGTTTCATTTATAGTTTCATTTCCTTGAACCATGCTGCTTCTCACATTTTTAAGCTACATGAAATCAGTTTTTTTCCCTCATCCCTGTTTCCATCTGCTTTACTTACTGGTCTTAAAATAAAACAAAGCCACAATAACATGTACTTCTTCCATTTCTGAAAGATTTTATTTTAAAGTATAATAAATTCTAAAAAGGAAGCTGGGATTTATAAACTAAGGTTATGCTTCTTATAAATTCATTGATGACTTTTATGGAAAACACAAGAATTATCACTTATTTGATTTGAAAAGTTAAGGGCCTTCTCCTGCACCTAACAGAGGTTCTCAAGTGGCTAAAATACAGATGCAAATATTAAAATAGGAAGTTAAAGCATAGCAGAACAATCTGCCAACAGGAGAAAAACAATTACAGCATGATTCAATGAAGCCACTCATTCTTGTCTGGCCAAATAACCTGCTGGCCCATTGACCTACTTTTTTAGGTGCTTACAGCCTCCTCTCCTATTCTGTTTTGTTCCATTTGACAAGTGCAAACATTAATAGTGACAAAGAGTCCCATGGAAGTCTGCAACATAAAACCATTATTTTTAAACTGCTTGGTGTGGAACAACTCTGCCAACTCTCACCCAGTGCCTAACAGAGTTCTAATGATGAAAATTTTAGACCTCCTCTCTGCCGTATGTAGAGGTACATTTCTTTTAAACCATAATTACACACTTACAATAAACATCACAGGTCTTAAGCACAGAACCATCTTTTATAATGGCAAAAAAGGGAGCTCTTACACATGTCAAAAAATGATTTTAAGAAGAGCAGGAGAGGAATATGCTTATATCATAAATGAACACAAGCAAGCTTAAATCAGACCAAAATAGAAGCTAATCACAGTGGAAAAGCTTTTGTTGCCAAAACCACATAGATCTCTAACTCAGTAGAAATGGCATGTGTGTGAAAGCCAGCAGAAAGGTTAAAACGCCTACATGCCAGCACTGGCAGCCACAAATGTTCAAAGGTCATCGTTCTGTCTCCACAAATCACTAAGTTTTTCAAAAAAATTAATTATGTCTGTCTGTCGCTTGATACTATGTGTTTTGAACACATTCAGGCATGTTTTCCAACTTTTCTGTAACCAAGGCAGCTAGAAACTTGCTAGGAAGCTGAGGTCTTCAATCAAAAATCTTAGCTGTTGCTGTGGATGTGCAAAGCATTACTAGGCAAAATTGCTCAATCTGTAGAAAAATTACAAAAACTAGCAATACTGCAAATTCTGCACTATGCTGATTTATCACTCATGAAGAGGCAATAAGTTATTGGGTCCCAAGTCATTGCTCGGCCAAATAAAAAGGGCTCTGAAAAAGTTACAAGGTAAAAAGTCATAATCCAACCTAAGGTAATAAAGTTCACATGATCTGATAAATTCCATTTTTTTAGACTGAAAGATCAGTACCTTCAGTCCAATTTTATTATCAACACTGGAGTGCATATTAGTAATATTAAATATTAGAAACAAATTCAAAGATTGAAGAAACTATGAAATTACATTGTGGTCTTGCTGATGACAGATGTTCTGTCAGGACTGGATTGAAAAATGAGTGGGAAAATGGTGAATGCATTGCCTGTATTTCATTTTGTATAGAACCAGTAACTGAAATCCCTACCTCTCCAGCACTTCACCGTAATGATAACACTGATAAATATTTTTGAGGAAGAATAAGTTTTGCCCTTATACTGTAAAAATATTTTTATAGAAAAGCCTTGATTTATGTAAAATTTATGTCATGGCATACAAGCAATTCTTACATGATTTTGCAGATTACAGCCCTCATAAATAATGTGAGGTAGCTTGCATTATTAAGACAAATAATTTCATACCAGGAATATAAGAGGAAAAACATATGAAGCAGTACAGTTTTCCAACCCTACAGTTTCTTCTAACAGAAATAGATTAACTTCTTTAATACAACCTGATTTCTGTGCTACAATTCAATTTTGCCAGGGGAGCAAACTAGTCATTAAAATCATTGAGGATTAGCTCTAGAGAGCTTGTTTAAATGAAAGCTACAGCACCTAGTGCCCTGCACAGCTCTAACACTAGTCACCCACCACAGTACGAAACACCAAGAGCAGAAACATCACACTGAGCAAACAGCTGAGCAAAACCTGACTCCCAAAGTAAGAACAGAAGCCCTGTTCATTACTGAGATTCCGAAGATAATTACAAACCTTCCTGATACTCCTTTCCATGAGCTTCTGATCATTTGGATTATGAATTTCTGGGATTTTACTCTACTAGGATATTATACCATAATTAGGGCAAGCAGAGATCCAGCCAGTATCTCCTGCCCAGAAAAGCGCATCACTATTCCTCATACTTTCTTTCATTTTGCTTTTTGCTTCATTGGATTACCTCCGGCCCAGCCATTTTTCTCTTTACTTTTCTCTTTTTTGGAGGTGGAGGGGAGGAGAAGAGGAAGAATTTGCTCTGGTTTTGTTTCTCTGCAAGAACCATAGTATTTTGTAGAGCAAGAGATTTTTAGATAGGCAAACCATATCCACCTGCTCTCTAATCACATATAGTTTTGTCTAATAGAACAAGCAAGTAGGTTTCAAGGTAGTTGCTCCTTTGCTGATAATGGTACATAGACCAACAGAAAGCAAATTAGGGTAATGACTGATTAATCTTTTCTTGCTAACCAAAGGTTGTCTGTGCAAATACTATGTTTTTAAAACTGTCACGTTTCCTTTTTTACCTCAAAAAAAAAAAAAAAAAAAAAAAAGGGCAATTGGGAAAAAAATTCGAAAGATAGGACTTCAAGGAACATTGCTCAAGCTTTACAGCTTAACAGGTTATTCCAGCAGCTGGGAATAGTCATATATTGCAAGCTTTCCTCTACCACATCAACAAATCAGTTTTTGGTCTGTGCTTGTGCAGAAGACATGACACATCCTAGAAATGCCATTTTCTGAGATAAAACCTGCTATAGCAGCAGGTGTTCATCTTCCAGTACTTCACAGGACAACTGATGAGAGCTGCTTCTAGCATGGATGGATCCCAGATGGCTTTTAATAGGAAAATTTGTGAGTGGCGCTGAGTAGTCTGCTGTAGATGAGCAGCTTCCTTAACTCCATCACCTTTTCAAGGAGTATTCAAGAATCTATATCGGAAAAAGTGCAGTAGAACAGAATACTGGTGGTGTGGATTGCCACCACATGAATGACAGTCTTATATCTGCTACTGAAGGATTTTTGGGAAGAGGGTAAGTCCAAGCAGTTTACAGGAGAGATTAAATGCCTGTTAGAAGGCCTGTTATGGTAGTAGTGATATCACCAATTTAGTTGGGTTAGAATGACATTTGAAAGAGTGTGTACTATTTGTGTACCATCATACACAGTCTACAGCAGCTAGAAGAGGCTACAGATCACCTTGAGCAACAGAAAACACAACAACAGAGGTAAAGAGAGGTTAAGTTCTTAGAAAAGGTCTGTCACACAGATGTGCCCTGGTCTACTCCCTGGCAAGGTAATGGACCTAAACAGGCTGTTCAAACAAATTTGCTGAGAAGACAGTGCATATAGTAGCTTTGTAAGAACATGAATTATGAGAGTTACAGTAAAAAGCATTTATTTCCTGCATGCTTCATGTATTAGACTGACCCACCAACAGGAGTGAGATTTCTCTAGGACTTGAGACTGATCACAGTTTGCAATTTCCATCTCTCTAGCTCACAGAAAACACCCCTGCCCATCACTCTTCTGCTCCAGATCATTTCTGAATCTCTGCTTGACCAAAACAGTTGGCCAGCTGTTCTGTGGCCACTCTTCTACTCTTCTCTGCAGTCTGTATCTCTTTTCCCCTTACTCAATACAGAGGTGGCCCCATAGCTCCCTCCCTGATACAGTGCAGCTCCCTAACCTTGATCCAGTCTGCAGCGAAGACACATGCAAGAAAGCTCAAACAAGCCTCAGGCTTTCACCTGGCTACAATGGTTACACACTGGTGGAGTTTGCAGTCCTGAGGGATGTGAATCAGGTGAGCTGTAATGTTAGGCCTCTGGAGCTAGCCAGTATGAACCCCAGGGAAACTGCTCTCAGGGACAAGGAAGAGCAACAGAGCTGGCAGACCTGTAAGGATGTCCTCCATATAACACAAAAGCTAATGATCTCCAGGCACAAGAAATCAGGCAAGGCAAGAGTCTAGCAATGATGTGAAGGGACTGCTGGTCAAACTAAATGGTAGGACATAAATGCATCCCTCTGTCCCAGGATAGATATCATAGGAAGAGTAGAGGGATGCAGTCCAGTTGTGAAGGAATGGGATGAGGAAGGCCATGGTGAAGCTGGAGCTGAACTTGACAAAGAACAACAACATCCACGTTAACCAGAAAAGGAAGGTCAAAGAAGGTGTACACACCCACTAAACGAGGCTGGTAAACTGGTAACAAGAGATGAGGAGAAGGTAAGGTACAAAACTCTCTTGCTTCAGTCTTGGCTTGCAGCCTCTCTTCCCACACGTCTTGAATAGACGAATAGACGGACTGCAAGACAGAAACTAGAGGAACCAAGTCCCTTCCACTGTAAGGGAAGATCAGATTCACAATCACCTGAGGAACGTGACTGTATGTAAGTCCATGACACCTGATAAAATGCATCCTGGAGTCCTGAGGGAACTGGTTGATGTATTTGCACAGCCATTCTCCATAATATTTGAAAAGTCATGGCAATCATGCTAAGTTCCAGGTGACTGGAAAAAGGGAAACATTGAAACCAGATGATCTTTATGGTGCCTTCCAACCTAAACTATTTTATGATACATTCAAACCTGGCTCACATTTGTCCATGTACCCCACTGATCTGGTCTCTGAATCACCAAACTGACTTCTCAAAACATCCTCAGACTTGCCATCTCACCAGGAATTCACTATCGATATCGGCTCTTTGCCTGAGCCTGGATTCCCTCCAGCTCCCTGGGGGTGACCAGGAAAGCACTCAGCAGGTTGCAAGGTCTAATAATTGGTCCTTGGCTGCAAGATGCTGAAGCACATACCAGGCTTTTTTTTCCACTCCATCCCTTTCCAGGCTGCCTGTATTATCTTTGCCTTCCAAGATTCCAACTAACTACACTTATAAACACCTGAGGTGTTGTCTATGTGCCTCCATCAAATTACTAACAGATACTAAAAGAAAGTGATACAAATTTTTTGAGTTGTCAGTGAACAAGCTCCTCAAATCAGAAAAACAAAAAGGAGAATAAAAAATAGTACAAACCCAAGTTAATAAAATAAATTAGAAAGGCAGCATTTAATAACCTAGTCATCAGAAACAGCTGCTATTCTTCTGTAGTCTCACAAAAGATTTTCTCATCTGTATACATAGTTCCTGATGAGAGAGTCCCTTTCTTCAGTAACAAAGCTGTGAGTGCCAGAAATAATGTTTGCAAATCAGGTGCAACTAGTCTGAACAAAAAAAGACAGTGGCTACATGTTATGATCCCTCCCTTCTCCCATTTTTTTAAGGCTCCACCCTTCCTCGGCTCTCACTGGAGGTGCGCACCCCTTCAGCTCTGGCTACATACTGAAGCAGATTTCTGAAATTATGAGTTTAAAAAAAGGACGTATCACACATATAATAAATAAACATAATAAATAAATATATATAAAAATATATTTTAAAAAAGAGACTATTTTAAAAGTGTGGCTCCATCTACCTTTGAAAATAGGCACAGCTAAGAAACAGTACCCCTCTACAAAGAGCAGGAAGCTCTTAACTACATCTCCCATTCCTGGTTCTATAACAGGGTACCCTGAGATTTGAGTATGTGTTGTGTTTGCACATCTAAAATACAATATATATTTCATAATCAAGTCTAGCTTAAAAGGTCATCTGTCTCTCTTTAAATGGTGCTTAACACAAAACTAGTATTTCACTACAGGAGTTTAGGTCAAGAGAAGCTAATTACTAACCTGTTAGTGATACAATTCAAAACTTAAAACTTTCATATCCCTGTGTAAATCTCTATTTCCTTTAATGGAATTCTGGGAAGATAAAGCCTGCAGTCAGCTAGCCAGTTGAAGAAGATATCCTAAATTAAAGCTCACTGTGCTGAGGAAAAAAGTGCTATAGATGGTATAAAATCTGCAGTCTGCTATACTCTAACAGGACCCATCTAAACTTAGTACATTTCAAAACGAACAAATAAAACCAAGCTTCCTTATTCCAGCCTCTTAGATGGAACTGAGAAGGCAGACAACTGACAAGTTTTTTTCAGAAGTTCAAAAGGTCAAAAAATTCTACATACACATTCTAATGTTTAATTCACATTATAATGTTTATTATAACTATCCCATAAAACTATTTACTACGTACAAATCAATTTTTTTCTGCAGAATAAAGTTACCTGACAATAAAAAAATCTTCACTTGATTTCTCAATATCAAAAGAAATTTAAAGAAAAAACTTTAAAATATAGTACCAAGATATCTATCCTGGAGTTAATCCAATTAAAAATGTGCCTATTTATGAAACTGAGCATCATGAATTTTACATGTTTTGTTTCAGACACAAACAATAGTTTAAATATCAGTTTTTCTAAAATGGTTTGTCACATTTTCATCAAAGTAAAAAATTTCTACAAAGAATCCTAATAAATCAAACAAATAAGAAAATTTTATTAACATTTAATTCCTATACTGGAAAATAAATGTAAAAATTCACCAAGAAATGAGACAGATCAAAGAGTCAAACATTGGGTTTCCTCTACCCCAATAATAAAAGGGAAGTACTTTTTGAAAACTGTCCTGGAGAAAATTAATTATCAATTTCAACAGACATAATTATTACACATTCAAAGCAAGATAACACCAAGGAAATTCTTCTTCCATTCCGTGCAAAATTTCTGTTTGGTGTTGATATAAATGCAGGCTTAAGCTTAGAAAATGAGGCTCTATCATTGTTGTTACTGCAACAACGCCCAGCTATCCACCTCAATTACTCTTCCTGAAATACATGAGCCTACACATTACATGAGTACTTCAACTGCCAGACTTTTAGCATGCAGATATGCCTTAAAAGGTGGGAAAGGAAGCAAAAGAGAGATGATGAAATTCACACAAATGAATCTTCCTAAAATTCTATCCCAGACCAGAAAAAAACCACCCAATGAAGATTTATTAGCTTTTACATTCAAATGAACACAGACACTTTTTACATAAAGAATTCTGACTATCAAGAGAAAACTTCAGTCAAGATTTCCTGCTTTGTTCTCATTATGCCATTCTAAAACTTCCAGAAATTAAGAAAGTTGCCAGTTGGCCAAGAGGGTCTGTAAGAAGTTATGCAATTATTTCTGCACCCGATGCCTTTATCACGTGTCTTGGGTTAAACCAAGACATCACAGAATCACACAATGGGTCAGGCTGGGAGGGACCACATTGGGTCATCCCATCCGACTGCCCTGCTCCAGCAGGGTCATCCTAAAGGACATGGCACAGGGTTGTGTCCAGACAGTTCTGAGTGAGGGAGAATCCATAGACTCTCTGCAAACCTGCTCCAGTGCTCGTTCACATGCACAGTAAAGAAGTTCTTCCTGTTCAGGTAGAACTTCGTGTGCGACAGATGCTGCCCATTGCCTCTTGTGCTATTGCTTGGCAACACGGAGAAAAGCCTGAACCCATCCTCTTGGCACTCTCTCTCCTGATACATACATTCATAAGGCCCCTTCTCAATTGTCTCTTCTCCAAGCCGAACAGGCCCAGCTCCCTCAGCCTTTCCTCACAAGAGAAATGCTCCAATCCCTTACTCATCTTCTTTGCCCTCCACTGAACCTGCTCCAGGAGCTCCATGTCTCTCTTGTCCTGAGGAGCCCAGAGCTGGACACAGCACTCCTGATGTGGCCTCACCAGGGATGAGTAGAGGGGCAGGATCACCTCCCTCAGCCTGCTGGCAATGCTCTTCCTAATGCACCCCAGGACACCATCATCCACATGGGCACATTGCTGGCTCATGGAGAGCTCGTTGTCCACCAGGACCCAGAGATCCTTTTCCACAGAGCTTCTCTCCAGCAGATCAATCCCCAGCCTTTGCTGGTGCATGGGGTTGTTCCTCCCCAGGTGCAGGACCCTGTACTTGCCTTCACTGAATTTCCTTTCTGTCCATCTCTCCAGCCTGTCAAGGCCCTTCTGAGGGGCTGCACAGCACTCTGGGGTATTAGCTGCTCCTCCCAACTTTGTGTCATCAGCAAACTTGCTGAGGAGGCATCTCCCCCTTCATCCAAGTCATTAATGAGTAAGTTAAAAAATTCCCAATAGTGAATCGTGGGGGACACCACCAGTATCAGGCCTCCAAAGAGACCCTGTATCACTGATAGCAAATCTCTGGGATCAGCCAGTTCTCAATCCATCTCACTGTCCACTCATCTAGACCATGTCTCCTGAGTTTGCCTACAAGGATGTTGTGAGAGACAGTGTTGAAAGACTTGCTTAAGTTGAGGTTAAAAAATACCCACTGCTCTCCCCTCATCCCTCCAGGTAGCTGTTTCATCATAAAAGGCAATCAGCTTGGCCAAGAATGATTTGTCCTTAGTGAATCCATGCTCCTGATCACCTTCTTGCCACCCACATGGACAGAGATGGCCTCCAGAATCAGACATTCCATCACCTTTCAGGGATTGAGATGAGGTTGACTAACCAGTAGTTCCCTCTGGGTTCTCCTGTTTGTCATTTCTGAAGATCAGTGTGACATATGCTTTCTTCCAGCCCTCAGGTACTTTTCTGATTGCCCTGACTTCTCATAAGCAGCCTCATTATGCTATCCACCAGCTCTCTCAGCACTTGATTAAATCCATCAGGGCCTACAGACTTGTGAATGTTCAGTTTACCTGAGTGTTCTCTAACCCAATCCTCCTTGACCTCCTTGAGGGAAAGTCTTCATTCCAACATTCCTCTAGCCTGGTCCCCTGAGTCAGATATTCTAGAAAGGTCATCTTGTCAGTGAAGACCAATGCAAAGAAGGCATTCAGCATCTCCACCTTCTTTGCATCCTCTGTCACCAGGGTCCCCTTCCATTTAGTAAGAGGTCCTCATTATCTTAGGTTTTTCTTTTGTTATTTATGTATTTGAAGAAAGCTGCCTTGTTGTACTTGACATCCTCAATCAGATTTAATTCCAGGTGGGTCTTGGCCCTTCCTGTCTTGTTTCTGCGTTTTGACAAGCACTCTATATTGATTCCAAGCAGCCTGCTCCTGCTTCCATCTCCTGTGTATTTCCTGATTGCACTTGAAAAATGACAGCAGTTTTTTATTCATTCATGCAGGTCTCCTGCCCTTTGTCCAACTTCTTGCTCATTGCTCTTGAGCCTTAAAGGAGTCATACTTGAGAACCAACCAGCTCTCTTGGACTCCAGTTCCCATGGGATTCTTTCAAGAACATCCCTGAAGCAGCAAAAGTTAGCTCTCCTGAAGTCCATCGCTGTAATCTTACTTGCTGCCCTGCTTTATCCTTGCCTTTTAGAATCCATAAAGGATATAGTTTATGAGTTTTAAATCAGTTTTAAGGGACACCAAATTATTTTATATCATCAACTTACTCCTTTAAGATACAATTATCTAGCAGATCCAGAAGCATCTTACCGATTCCCAGTTGTGCCCACATGAAAAAGTGATGGAGGGGGTCAGAGGAGAACTAGCACACCATTCCAGACAACTAAACAAAATGAACTCAAGAGATTTTTGTAGGTAGTTTTGTTTTGTTGGGAGATTTTTGCTTGTGCCCTTTTTTTCTTTGGTTGGTTGGTTTTCTCTAACTAGAAGACAATGACTTATTCCTAACTCGTGGTCAGGGTATTTACCTAGAATGTGGGAGAAGTAAGACTAAATACTTCTTCTGAATCTGTCCACAGATAAAGAATTACCACATGAAAGATAGCAAGAGCAATACACACTGACCACACCAGTAACTACATGGCTACGGAGACCAGGCATTTCACACCCTAACAGGTACTTATGTTTGTAAGCACTTTCACTAATCTTGATCAAGCCAAAAGTTTGTGTAATGTTAACCTTTGATTTCTATGGCCACATTAAAATCCCTCTCTTCAGCCAGCATTAATATGTGATCAGTCAAAAGAGCCTAAAACTGGTTGAGCCCCAAACTAACCCAAATGTTGTTTCATTCAGCTAAATCAACTACATTTGTTTCACCACAAGACTGCTCAAAAGCTATGCTGGCACAGAGGAAGGGGAAGCAGCAAACTACCAGGTTAGACATCTTTTGGTAAGAATGGAATTTCATGCAGATCTACACCATGTGTTAAATCACAACCAGAGAGCAAAATTAGGAAAAACAAGATTCAAATTTGTGCTCAAAGAAATGAGCATTGTAGTTACTAGTGGAGAAGCCTGCATCACATTTAAATGAAACACTTTTACTCTCCCAGTGTGCTGTTGCCTCTCACGTGATAATCCATGAAAAATGAAATTTCTGGGCAGAATGCAACCTATTCTTATATACTGATCCAGACTCATGGATCAGCTTCTGGATAGGAAAACAAGCCCAGAACTCAGCCTTACAGTCAACAGGAATCTCAAGCAAAATGTAAATATAAATACCTGATGTACTGCTTAGTTGTCAACCTATTTATCAAACAGCACGTTAATTAGCCTCAACTTGGATGGTTTTTGGATGATCCTCAGTACATTGACTTATACAAGGATATTCCTCTAAATTAATAATCTGAAACTAAGAAAATTTGATGAATGATTTATACCCACAGCAGCTATTTGTAACACAATTGTACAGGTAGACCAAATGGACATAATTAAAAAAAAAAAAAATTACAACAGTTGCCAACAGCAATATCCAAGAACATATGACAGGTGTTTCAGAAAGCTAATGTTTTATCTGAAACTTAGTTATCTATATCACCTAGAAATGCATACATGTAAGTAAAACAGTTCTAAAAATATTTAGTGCTAGTAACCACTTCATTTTTACAAGTTGATTGCACAATCCATGACTTGTGCAGCTGTGGAAGTGCTTCTGGTGCCTAAATTTCCCAGCATAGGTGACTCATGCACAGCTAAGTTATTCTGTAAAGCTTTTGTGAAGAGTGGACTGTTTGCCTGCCTGAAAAATGGAGTAGGCAGTATGCTTCATTGGAAAGCATCTTCAAAAAGAAAGAAGTGAGAGTTCACATTTCCATAAAATGAGACAGTTGGAAAATTTTAAGCTACAACACTGAAGTGCAGTCCAAGTCAAAAATTCCCAAACAAGCAACTTCTCCTCCCTACCTCCACCCACCACTTTCCCCAGAAGTCCTGCACATCATTTTGGAGACCACAAAGTGCTAACAAAAGGAAAATGAATGAGGCAGCTGAAAAAAGAACAAAACATAACACGGAAGCACTAGGGGATGGTCATTTCAGTGTATTTCCACTGTGAGAGAAGAGCAGGTTTGGAACCACTTGATGAAACTGAATAGCCACAAATCTATGGGACCTGATGAGATGATGATGCCATGCCACGCCTCATCATATTTGAAAAGCCATGGCAGTCAGACAAAAAGCCTGTTGACTAGAAAAACAGAAACATCACCCCTATTTTCAAAAAAAAGGGAGAAATGAAGATCCAGGGAACCACAGAACAATGAGCCTCACCTCTGCGTCTGGGAAGATCATGGAAGCAATTTTAAGGCACGCACAACACAAGAAGGTGATTAGAGACAGCCAGCACAGCTTTACTAAGGACAAATTGTGCCTGACCAATCTGGTGGCCTTCTATGATGGAACAACAGCTGACAAGGTTAAGATCAACCAATGTCAACTAACCAGACTTCTGTAAGGCCTTTGACATGGCCCCACACATCTGGATAGATGCAGTCAGAGAGTTGTGGTCAATGACTCTATGTCCAGATGGAAGCCAGTGACAAGGGGTGGCTGCATCCAGCTCTCAGATCCTCAACACAAGAAAGACATGGACCTGCTAGAGCAGGTGCAGAGGAGGCCACAAAGATGATCAGAAGACTGGAGCACCTCTCCTACTGAAGACAGGCTGAGACAGCTGAGGTTCTTTATCCTAAAGCAGAGAAGGCTCCACGGAAGCCTCACTGCAGCCCTCCAGTACTTGAAAGGGGCTTTTAAAAGAGAGGGAGAGCAACTTTTCACACAAGCAGATAATTACAGAACAAGGAGGAACAGCTCAAAACTAAAAGAGCAAAGATTTTGATTAGATGTTAGGAAGAAATTCTTTACTCAGAGGCTGCTGAGGCACTGTAACAGGTTTTCCAGAGAAGCTGTGCATGGCCCATCCCTGGAAGTGTTCAAAGCCAGGCTGGATGTAACCCTGAGCAATTTGATCTAGTGAATGGCATTCCCTACTCATGGGGGAGGAGGATTAAAACTAGATGACCTTTAAGATCTTTTCCAAACCAAGCCTATGATTCTATCCAAAAAATATGTGGCAAAACACACTTCTGTATCAGCATGCATACAATATTCCTATGGTTAACAAGCTTTAACGGAAGTAAAGAACTTAAATTTCGAGAATTCTAGTATCTGCCAGATTCTTCAGTTTATCCCTCAATACAATTACCTGTTATTGAAAAAACAAGCTTATACTGTGAATAAAAATTCAACACTATACTTACAGAATTCCAGACTTTAATTTCACTAAAGGAAGCACTGGAACTACTCTTTTGTCAGAACTTTAAACAGAAGAATCTGGGCTCAACTGAAATTACAGTGATTGCAAGACTTCAGATAAAGGACAAGAACTCCGTATTACAAAGGCAAGAAGTGCCTTAAGGAATGGACAGCCCCCCTTCCCCAAGAAAAAAACAAATAAACCCAACCAACCCAAAACAGAAACACAACTGCCAAAAAAGCAACAAAACAGAAGAGTTTTGCAATTGATACAGAGAGGAACTAAGTCTTGTTTTGGCTAAAGAATGAATAAAACTAAGACAAAACAAGTTTAGTATTGTCCCTAGAAACTTTTGGCAAAACACTCAGAAACCACTTTGGGTATAGATGCTAAGTATCCTTTTGCCACCCTGCTACAAGCAAGAATCCAAAGGAAATGGAATCAGCCAGCATTTAGTCAGTCATTGGACTTGTTCAGGTAGAAAAGATGATACATTATTGTGAAAAAAGATATATTGCCACACGAACTAAACAGAAACAGCAATGCAGCAACAGGAAAAAGTATATAAAATCAATTTTAATTTAACTTTACTGTAATCACTCTGCATATATTCTTATATGGAAATAAAGGAAGTCTTAATGCAAACATTAGAGCACTGAACACAACTGAATTTCTGAATGTTCAGGAAACAAAGCTCAAAGAAAAACAGTTTAAAGTAACACTGTAACATTTAACATTTTTTAACATTCTGTGCTTCTAAAATATTATCTATGTATGTAGATAAGAAATTTTCTCACTTTTTCTTTATTCTCCTGAGCAGTAGAAGCATGCACTCCCTCTGAAACTTCCAGAGCTTGTACTAAGTCCAGAAAACCTACTGAAATCACCTTCTGAGGGTCACCAGAGAAACAGCAAATGACAAACAACAAATTCATACTTCTCATGTATCAGAATAATCTTTAAAATATTTGTTCCAGTCAATTTAATTGCAAATTAAGTTAATTATGATGACAGTATTACTTTTCAGGCACTGGGAATTTTTATAA
Source organism: Cettia cetti (assembly GCA_013401135.1). Taxonomy (NCBI): domain Eukaryota; kingdom Metazoa; phylum Chordata; class Aves; order Passeriformes; family Sylviidae; genus Cettia; species Cettia cetti. Next base: position 63,243 of record VZUI01032366.1, read on the forward strand.
TGGCAGCTTTCAATACCTTGCAGACTAATTCTATGCTCATAGCATAATTCTGTCATGAGTCTCCCATTCTTTCAAAAATATTTTAAGATCATGATATTGACTGAAAGACAAAATGTATCAGGAAATTGTATACCAAGATCTTATAAACTTTGCAGCTACAACATTTAAGAAAAGAATTTTCAAGATCAGATTAAGGGTGGGGAACAGATCACAAATTCAGCTCCTTTCTTTATTTTGGAAATTCAGATTCTATCCTGACATCCCACATAAACCCTACAAAGTTTAAAATGAGTCCTCAAAGTTATTTCTGTGAGAACAATTAGTCCTTTTTACCATCTACAATACTCAACAAAAAAATATCGTATCAACAACTTAGGACCACACTTGCTACATTTGCATGACTTTAAACTCCCTCAGTTTTTTTCATTTTTATCTTCTGCAATTCTCACATTTTTCTTTCACAGAACCATCAGACCATATTATTTCTATGTACCAAGACACACATTTCTGAGTGCTTATTTCCTGCCCCTAAAAGTCTTCTCTGCACTCTTGAGATCCCAGTGTTAAGGAAAGTTCCCTGTAGGACCATCCAGGAGTCATTCTGGCAGTCACTTGCACCATCTGGCAGAGACTTTCACTGCTGGGATGAAAGGCCTTTCAGAGTGGGTGGTTGTATCCCTCATAGGGTTTTTTTCCCACCTAATTAACAATTAGATCATCTAACACTTAAGTCCCTAAAAGCAACACTAAGAAATATTTATAATATTATAGCTATTTCAATTTACAATTAATATATCAGTAATCAGAAACCAAAATTACAATCAGGTTTTATTTAATTCCCTTCTGCTCACCATATTGCGAGAATGGTTTCAAAGACCTAGGATCTTGCTAGTGGCAAATGAAACACAGGTACTGAGGAATGGGATACCAAAAGTTATCAATATTCACAGGAAAGGCTGAAACTAACATGAATTGTTCATTCAGGCCATATGCTAACAGGGTGATGAAAACAGCTGTATTGTATTTATGCACACATTAAAGCTTGAAACAGTTTACTTATACCAAACACATTAAAAAATACACAAGCAGAGCACTTCAACATACAGTGAAATATTCTTAAGGCAAGATTACTTAAAATAAGGAGGAGTCTTCAGAACTTACTGGCTTACAACTTGCATTTTGACTCCCAACATTTTTCTTCATTTTAAATTGAGGCTTATATCTCAATTTTGCATTAAATAATACTGCAAATAATTGAATTGTTTTTATTAAAGCCATAGATTTTTTTCAAACAGTTTCAAAATGCTGCTGCTATCTATGCTGTTATAAGCTTAATAGTTTTGGGTGGCTTTTAATGATTATATTAAGAGACTGTAGGTTTAAACATCCCCATCAACAGAAATCTTAATTGAATGTTGGAAATTTTCTACAAAAAAGAGGTGAAAGTCAAGGTCGAGTTTCTGCAAAAATCTAATCAACAGGAAACATAGCTGAATTTAGTCCTAATTACTGGCTTAGATATGTGGGATTTTATACTACAGTTAAGCATGCAAAATTCTTGGGAAACTCTGAACTTAAAATTAAACAGGGCAGATGGAGAGTACTCTTTCAACTGCTATTTCAAGATAAAATGATTTAACACCAGCACCTAAATATTACTTAGATTTTCAACACCTTAACAACTGAGGAATTCATTCCAGGCAAAAGAAAAAAAAGATCTGTCATGATTCAAGACAGCTGAAGTACAAAAAAGGATAATAACTGCAAAAACCTGCGAAGACCATCTCTTTTTCATTTTTGTCTTGCTCTTAACTTAATGACTGTCATAAAACACAGGCCTTGGTGTTTTCTCAGTGCAGATGAGCAGCTCAAGCAAAACATTTGGGGTGGGAAGCATACATATTTCCAAATCTATACAAAAATTATAAAATTAAAGAAATCAGAAGACTCCTCTGTTTAACAATTTAAAAATATAAGCATGGAAAAAACCCAGGCTAATCCATCAGAATTACAAAAGACAATTTAGTTGCTTGAACCATTGTCATTTATAGTATTTATGTGCTTCATTGATGGTTTGTACTACCAAAATTGAAAAAAAAAGTATTCCCAGCACTTTAAAATTTTTCAAAATCAGCACCCAAACCTATGGCTGGACTTGTAGCATACATATCTTAAGAGTTCACTGCCCTCATCTACTGACCTATAACCAAAGCTAACAACTATGGCTCTGTCCCCATTAGAAAGTAATCTGAGACTGCAGAAATGGACCAGTAGATCAAAGCAGCTGGTGCTGACACTCCTATGCTGGCTGTTCAAGAGGGTTTATTTTGGATTAGATTTCACCTGGTCTCCAGAAGCAAACATCACTATCACATGGACCATCCGAATTTCTCCAGGAATTTCATGATTGATGCAGAACTCTCTGTCCCCAGTAGAGACATAACAGCACTCTGCTCCTGCAGCAGAACTCAGACTAGTTTTCTGAGAAAGGAATGCAGTTCAAATACACTGAGCCAAGCAAGTGGTAAGGGGAAACAACAGTGAGATTTTCTCCAAAGCAGTTTTAATCATCCAAATCACAATTGTAATGCATACATGGGAATTAGACCCTATCTTTTCAAACCAGACTAATCAACAGAGATGTCATGTCACAAACAGAATACCTGATTGCACTAAAGACTTCAGAAAAACTCTGTAAGCATTCCTCATAATGCCTCATAATTGAAAACCAAAATAATTATAAAAGACCATCTACTGGCTTTCACACAAAATTTATTTCCTCTGTGCCAGAACTCAGTAGAAGACATAAATCAAGACATCCCTATTCCTTAGGCTTCATTTCTCTTTTCTTTGCTTATTTACTTCATCTTTTATGTCCTGTTTTCTCACTTCAAATATTTTACTTCTCTTCTTGTTTCTACCTTATTTCTTGCAGCCTGTCTCTCATTTATTTATTCATTTCCTCCTATCACCTATTCTATTAAATACACTAAGGGGAAAGTAAATATTCTTGCATCTCTAGACTTTCAGAGAGAGGTGTCAGTACAGGTTTTTCCCCTGGAAATTCAGACAGTGTAGTCTGAGACAGGTTTGTAAGCACTGCTACTGTGATTTAACTTGCCCTAACTCAAACAAAATTTTAAAGGGGTAAAGTTCATGCATTTACTGCAATGACTCAAATCGATCTCTAAATCCCATGCTAACCAACTATGGGAATTGATAAAAATCAGCTAATGAAACAGGAATATTAGTCTACAGTAATACTGAAATTAGCCTGGTTCTAAACATCATCTCAGAGAACAGCCACAGGAACAAAGAAATACTAAGCAAAGCTAATCAAGCAATTTATGAAATGCAAGAACTTCATTAAAGAAACACTAGATAAAATCTATTTGGTGCATACACAGCTTTTTACCTTAGCTGCAAAGCCAGGAATATATTGCTTAATCTCTGCCCCTTTTTTTTTCTAGGCTATGTAACTCATATAATAATTCAATCATCTAGATTTTAGATTATATGGCAGAGTTTCTCCAAGAACTGTAAGTTACAAATAGGATTTTCTAATCTTTTTTTTCCACATACAATTAATTCGTTAGCTGCTTAGAATAACACAACTATTGAGATTCAGCTAGTTTCACTGACACTCAGTATACAACATCCAAATAAATGTCCAGAAGATTTTACAAATCAAAGAATGGGTTTCTCTCTACATTTGCTAAATTTAGGTGAAAACAAAAAAAATCTGATCTCTTTAGAGCAATTCCTACAGAAAAACTGCCTTTTAAGAAAAACAACACTACATAAATTTTCACATGTACATAATCTGAACATTTTAAGTATATTGTCTTTCCATTTCAGAAGAAATATGGTCTTCATGTTCTATGTTACTTGAAAAGCAACATCAAAGATGCACAACAAGCAGAGGTTTTCAGAATGCTCAAAAAAGTATTTCATAACTTTTAACCATGCACAGCCTGTACTGTCCAAAAAGATTGATTTTATCATGATCTCTTGTGAACATTAGAGGAGCAATAAAGAGAAAAAGCAAAGAATAGAGAAAAATTGAATGAAAAAGAGGACAACAGTTATGGAAATAAATACACTGCTGAAGCAGAATTTAAAGGTCAAATCAGCAGCAGATGGGTTATAAAGTTAAGGAAAAGCACAAAGAGTACAGAAGAAAATCTTCTTACTCAGTGTTTGTACCTGACACTACAATGGAGTTGAGGAGATTAGACCTGTTTATTTCTCACAGTCCAGCTAGAACATGCTCAGTAGCTCTGTTTGCTTATTACTAAAAGGATTTGGAATACATCTACCTCAACTGATTTCGACAGATGAAATGGATTTAGGAAATTCATTGAACCGGTACAAAACATATTTTCAGAAATCTATCATGCTGCTATAAGAGGGATAGAAGAAAAAAATACTGCAGTGTAACAACTTGTTTCTGCTAAAACCCTGAGTGTTCCAGCATATGCAGGTGCCTTATTATTCCAGTGGCAAGATTTTCATTGCATTTTGCACCAAGAACACAGTATGTTCTTCCCTCTCAGCTCATTCTCAGACACAAGCTGATGTTTGGTCCAATTTTAGGGGAAGGAGACATATAACAGAGATTTAAGTCTTAGTAAATTATAAGCAACTAAAACCAGGGTTCTGGAACAGAAAGTGTCAAAGATCATTAACTGCAAGCACTGCAAACTGTAATTCAATTCATGACCAAACTTCATGTATGACCAAGCACTTCCAATGCATCATGAGCCACTAGGAATACAGGAAGGCTTTCTGCCAGCAAGACCAAATAACCCTGTTTCAGCAAGATTGGCACAATGTCTGTTCTATGTAAATAGATCAGTTTCTTGGGGGTTTTTTGACCCAGTATAAAAGCGTATGTTTTGGCCCAGTCTAAAAAACAACGGAACATCTGAAAAATAACACCAACTTAGGAAGATAAAACATAAAAACACATACATGAAGTCTACAGAGGGTCATGGCCATGATCCTCATCATACATTGAATCAAAATCCCTTTGTTGCTCAAAAGATGAACCATAAACAAACTACCCTGCTGTTCTGTCCTTCTCTCTGTGTGACTGGTGCACAAAGCAATCAGCAACCTTACTGCAAGAGGTAACATGGACAAATCTTGCAAAGTTGAAAATCTGCACCTCCTGGCCCATCCTCAGCTGGACAGTACACAGTGTTCAATCAAGGAAGTGGGGAGATGCAACCCTTTCATACATAAGGGGATATGTGAACAGAGATAGTGCTACTTGAACCCATTAAGATGCATTCTTCTTATCCTTTCATGAATGGGCATTAAGTCATCTCAACAAGAGCATCTGAAAAAAAAACCCCAAAAAACCAAAAAACAACAAGCACCCCTCCACCCCCCAAAAAAAACCCCAACCCACACCACACAAAATAATCCAAAGAAAGAAAGAAAGAAAGCACTCAGAAAAGCAGTGAGTGTGGCTCATTCACTGCAACACATCCCTGGGAGAGACACTAGTTTAGTCTCCAGAAATCACAGGGCCACATTAGAATGCTGCATTGCTGGGGACAGTGCCTTCATAAGGTCTGGATTTTTTCTTCCTTCTAGTTTCCAAGGCAGCTCAGGTACAGTTCAGTTGTTTCATTCCATGCTCCAGTGTGCAAGATAAAAGCTTATAAAAAGCCTATTTGAAGTTTATTCTTGCCCACACACACCATTAATTTAAATCCCAAATTGAAGTGGAATGTCTACCTTGCCTGAGGTTGAAAAAGAGATGTTTCTGTTTAAAGCACTACTGTTCTAGTAGCAATAAAATCTACATACTTACTTAAATTACCTAGAAATACATTGTGCCTTGTAGAGTGGGTGGGTAGCATTAGTAGTCCAAATGTGATGTCATCTGAGTAAAAGTATTCTTTGGCACAGTCTTCTGAAAAACAACAAAAAAACCCATAGTTTAATGAAAATTAATCTGTTCAAAAAAACTTCTGGGCATGAGCCCTTGATTGTTTCTGTTTTCTCTCCTGCCATTTCAGCCATTTTATATAATTAAATTGTCCACAATTTCACTTTCCAATTTTTCTGTTCTACAGAATGATGTAAATATTCATGAAGGAGAACTTCAACATCACACACCACCTTTTACATAGCTCCAGCACTGTCTGAAATCCAAACCTGTGAGACAAACGCAATAGCTCAATGGTTGCATGAAATTTACAGATGTAACAATCTCTACAAAACATTAATATTACGTTTACTGCATTACAATTGCTTTGGACTGTATTATGACCTTGCAGAACAGCAATAATACACTATGCAAACTTCTGGAAAGAAAACATATCAATAAAATCTTTACTGTGTGTATTAGGGTTCAAATAGGACACATGAACTACCTCAGAACACAAGTTGAAACTTGCAACAGCACAAGACTCCCCCACTAATCAAACTCCCCTCACTAACAAAAAAACAACTTCAGTAAGATACACTGAGCAAAAGCTAACTATAAAACAGATTTCTATACACAAATATTTATTCAATGAAGAAATAGCTCCTCACCTGCTACAGATCATAAATTCTGTATCCCTACACACCGTGCTGTGTTTTAAATACACAGGCACCAACTTGGTAATCATCTAACTGACAATAATCCTGCTAGAAAAATCTACTCCTAGTTACTCACTGCTGATGTTTTCTATTCAGCACTCCCATGTGGCAAAGCATATCCTTTAAGGCATACATAAATATATTCCCTTCCATTGTATGCAAGGATAGGTGGATTTCCTTTGACGTAAAATAACCAAAACAAAGTCACTTCTAAACCCCTGTTCTTTACCACCTTGTCCCCCAATACATGTAACATAGAAAGAAGAAGCTGCCAGCCTGGAGAAGAAGAATGACAATGCTTAAAAAAGATCTAATGCCAAATCTAATGGGAGTAGAAATGCAGAGTGTTATCACCTACATATTTTTCTAAGTGGTCAAATGAAATATACTAGTGTTAGAAATCAATGATTTGAATCAAATAACCAGTATGTAGATACGAAATGGCAAACTATCTTCTACAGGGCAGGAAGTTAAGGTGCATCTTTTAAAAAAAATTATGCCAGTTTACAAAAGATTATTTTTCATTTCTGATGTTGTCAACAAAAAGTTTAATGTAACTCAATCTCAATCAATCATAAATCTAATTGCCTATATAAAGGCAGTACAAATTTAGCTAAAGTAATTTGGAAAAGCAATTTCAGTTATTTTAGTGAAAAAGGTTTGTGATTCTTTTGACTCAGATAAAATGGTAGTATGTCAATCACCACTGATATTAAAAACTTCTACAGTCCCACCCTGAATTGTACTGAAATTCATCTGCAGTCCTCCAGCCTGTAGAAAAATTGTGTGTAATAGAAGGTAGCAAGAGAGCAACAGGAATGCCCAAGATGGAATTTTCAGGTACAGCTGCCTGTTGTTTTGCCACTCACTTTCAAAGCAAGTTCGAGTGACAGATAAATTTCTTAAAGGGTTAAAAAAAATCTTAGCACTAGAATTTGTGTAGTAAACTCCCTGCCAAACTGATCAAAACTGCATATTCTCAAATCCTTTTCCTGTCTCATGTTTTTTCTTCAGAAAAGCTAAACCCATCAACATAATTTGTAAGTTTCTATAGATCTTTTTCCTGCCCTATTTCATAAAACCTTCTAGCTACTCTTCCTCTTGATTCAGGCCACTTTTCTGATTTCATTATGCTTTCCAGATCCTCCAGAATATTTTACTTCTTTTCCTCCAAATCTGTATATTATTTGGACTTGCTTTATGCTGTCTTTTGCTTCTGTAATCTCATATTACTTGTTGCTGATCTATCTTATGTTCTTAGAAATGAGAACTTGTTTAATTCATTCACTATGACTTGCTTATTAATTTGAATCCTTGTCCCCCTTTCTGAGGTCATTGTCATCATTTTCTATGTCAGTGAAATTCAGATCACAAGCTCCTCAAGGCTGAAACTCTGCCTTATCATGAAAAGCTCTAGGGCAGCACAAAACATTTAGCTAAAGCTTCTGAGCTGGAAAAAGAGACTATATAAAAATGCTGCAGAACATTTTAACAACAAAAATACTTCCAAAAAATATATTATAATATAAAATTGCTGAGATGTTAAGGAATTATCAGTGGAACAACCATACTAGCTGTGAAATGTAGTTCTCAAACACACAACTGCTAGTAGTAGCTTGATTAGACATAATGGATGTTGCTGCTGCGGATGGCAAGAAAACTTCATTAAATCACATTACTACATTAAAACTGACGGGAAAGTGTGTGTGTATGTGTGTGTGAGAGAGAATCTGCATTCCTAGTCTGACAGTTCTTGGAAGCTGTGATTCATGCTGCTACTTGATTTTCTACTCACAGTAGAAGAAAACCCTGTTTCTTTCAGAGTATTTGTTACTATGAAAACTACTTTAAAATAAACCCAAGTAAAAAGCACCTATTTTGCAGACTGCTGTGATATTTTAAAAATGAACTATTTTAATACTTGAAATCAATAAATTAAAATTTGGGAAGATTATGTCAGTTACTAAAGGCTTGATAGGTATACTTCACATCATACAGCAGAGAAATCTTTGGAAATGAAAGCACCACAAGCTAAAAAAGTTTTCTTCACTTTTACCATTACTAAGCTTTTCAGCTTTTCTAAACCAAGCCGCAAGACACTATTGAGATAAAAATCTTCAGTTTGAACATAATGAGGTAGATTTTAATCTCCTGTTTATTAAGATAAATAGGCAATGCAAATACAGGCCAGAGAGTAAAGAAGCTGAGAAATGCCATTCTAGACATAGATTCAGCTCCTGCTTTTCAACAAGTCAGTCCGTATTACAAGACAGAGGAGTGGGTTTACTGGAAATCCGATTTGGGAAACACTGTCTTTTGTTCTTATGCTGACAGAAAAATATTATTTATTATTGTTTTGCCATAATGTCACACTATGATATTGTTGGGCCCCATCCCTTTCCAAAACAGCCCAATATTCTTCCTGCCTCCTCAAGCCCTGATGACACATACAACTCCTGTTCCTCCTATCCAACACAGACCCAATGCATGCCAAAAAAAAACAGGTCAGTACCAAATTCCCATTGCATTATCTCTCTCTCAAGAGAGGGCAGTGACACATCTCTCTCTGCCCAGCTTCCCCATTTTCCCAAAAGCTGTGTTTACATTACAGTCTGTGATTTCCATCCCTCCTAAAAACATGGCTACAACTGATCAACGATTTCAAAAGCTACTGGTGAATATGTAAGGAAAGAATGAGAGAAAACAAGGAAAAAGCATAAATCACATTTTCTTAGGAAATCAGGCTTGAAAAAAGGCAACTCCCTACAGCTTCCAATCAAGAAAAATTTCCTAGTCGTTTACTGAGCCAAGGAAATAAACAGATTTTGGCAAAACATTTTTTATCTTTTTACAACTTCACATGTAGGTTTCAAATTAAGCTTTGGGGAAGTAAGGCCTGGGAAAGTTACCACATGAAACAAGACAGGTTTTTTCTCCTAATGTAGCTTGAGGCTTTTGGATGACTGGTGAAAATCCAAGCATTTAACATTTCTCTTGTAAGAGAAATTTAAGAATTACATACCTTCTACCTTAGCACACCAGCAGGAGTCTGCCTTCTCTGTATTCACAACCACCTTCTCAGCAGCAACCTCTAAACTCTTGGAACATTGTTCTGCCAGGTGCATGCCAATAATAGCCAAAACTCAACAAGCAGTCACTGACATTGCATTTAACATGCAATGAAATAACCACCACACTTCAAATGCCCTTAAATGCCAGAAACTATTATTAACTACTTCATTAAAAATTTTACTCAAGCATGAAAATGGAGACTTATGTTTTATTTATAACAGCAACAGGCTTCTCAGAATTTCAACTATTAAATTAGCTGTATTAATGTGTTTTGAAATATCTTTTTTTATTAAGCAGCTTAGTATCTTTTACTCTCCTAAAGATCATAATTTAAGATGTAAAAATATATATTTCCTCAGTGTTTCCAATGTCCATTAGGAAACTCACACAGTAACCTCCCACAAGAGCCACTTCTTACAGGCCAGCCTGGCTCCTCTATGTTCACAAATACTTGCCCCAAGGAAGAAACTATTGAAACTTTCTGGAGATCAGTCAGTTCAGCAATTAATGACATGCTTATGGGATCTGGGATCACTCTTCTGCAAGCAATGAAGAAACACTCACAAACTTGTGGAGCTGCAAGCTAAAAACTCTTGTAGATGAGGTCACTAGCAATACTACTCCCTACTATAAAGCAGTTTAAATTCTGACAGCATGCTGGATGATCAGCCCATTCCCAGGTATTCCTCCTTTTCTAAGTGTCCCACAGCCAGACCACTACTATGCAAGCATGTTCCTAAGTTCTGTGGCGTGCTCTGGCTGTAATAGGCAGCACAACCCCAAAGCAGCACAGTCTTCACTAAAACAGGGCACAAAAAGGGGATTCCATACAAAAGGATCTACAATTCTTAAGTATCAAAGCCAGGGAGAGTTGCCTAATTCAGCCAGACTTTTTCAAAAGTTAAGAGAGATGCAAACTACATAAGTAACCAGTGAACAGCGTATTTTGCCTTCACCTGTTTCTGAAGGCCTAGGACACGGGTAAGGTTAGTACTCACAGTAATGGCCCCTGTCCTTGTCATACACATAGCTAAGCTTCTCCCATCAAAGCAGGAGTAATATATTCTTTTAACATGCCATATATTCTTTTAACAGGCCAGCAGGGGGAAGAAGATGTGCTCTCATTTTGTCCAGCAGCACAGGGTCACAGCGCAGTAACCTGGAACACAGAAACTGGAAAGCCAATCTCTAGTCTGCCAAACAGGGTTCAAACCATAATCTCTCAGCAGACCCTGCATTACAATGGAAAGATGCATCAACTCCTAACTTTTCATTTCAGTGGCAATTTTCAGAATATGGAAGGAAAAATAAAAAATAAAGCTTTACTGGACAGAGGAGCACCAGAAGTATGCATGCCTCTCTAGGCAGAAGGGCAGCAAACAAGAGACATAAGCCAGGGGTTCCAGTTTGTAATGGCACTCTAATTTTTAAACAGAACACAGGCCAGAATATAGGCCTGTACCTATCATCTCATTTTCCTCCAAGAAAACAACTGGCCTAGTATATCTCTTTAGCCCAATTAGACTTTAATCATCTTGTCTGCAAGGAAAAGTGAGGTTCTAGGCTTTGGAGTTTTATTGGTTTGTTGTTTATTTTGGGTGTTTCTTTTTTTTTAAAGGAGGCATGAACAAAACCGCTTCCTCCTCACTCTTTTGTGCTTCTGAACAAAAGGGAGAGTCACCACAAGGTTTTGGTTCAAGTCCAATTCCATAGGTGTGCCTGAGGTGTGGTTTGAACATGCCTTGGAACAAGTGAAGGCCTAATTTACAGATTGCCTAATTTATGAATAGTAAACAGATTTAGATGCCAAGATGCTCGGTTGTGATAAGATTCTGTAAGATGTGAATGAGAACAAAACTTCAGTATTCAACTTTGGAAAACTACTAGAAAAAACCTAGAAACCTCTAACATGGATACAACTTTTATTTAGGGCTGGACACACAAAATCCCTCTAAATCAATTTTGACTCCTCCATATTATTTCATGGATCTGGCCATATACCAAAATAACATACATCAAAAACCATCTAAGAGGTACCTGCAAATATTTTAGTGGAACTCTAGAACTCTTTAGTGGAACTCTACTGAATTTTAAAAATCCACTTTAATTGGAACTGTTTTACTCCAAGAAGTGTTTTCTTCTGTTTTAACAAAAGGATAAGAGTCTAATGACATTTATCTTGTGGTACCAGGCTGTCATTATCGGTAAAATGACATTAGCTTCAAAACTGAAGCTTCCCACATACTCAGAGTATCAAAAACACAGTTTTCAGAACAAAGCTTTTAACTAGCCACATTTGTGTCTAATTTGGCTACATTTTAATCATGAATATGAGGAATGCCCATAGTATCTACTAAATATCAAAAGCATCCCACTCTAAATATAAGTCATTATCAGTCTTGAGTCTCATACATATAACTAATTTTTAAGGATCTATATTTAATAAAACATTTATACTACTAACTATGATTTCATAATATACTCAGGACATCAGTATAGAATAAGGAAACTTATTCACTGATTTTAATAACAAAATGTAACAGCTGGAAAGAGTCCAAAGTGTGCAGCTCTAAACTGTTAAAAGAATCTGTGAAGCCTTGTTATTTCCACATAATATTGGATATATGACAACCACAGAGGATCAAAACATTTTATGTATATGATTATATATTCTAAAAGTGGCTATACTAAAGAATTTATAATATACACAAAAACTATGGTAAGAGAACACTAAGACTATAAATTTAAACACTCAGGGGTGAGGTATGTCACAATTAAAGTGGCTTTTACATGAAAAAGGCATTTGGTGGCAGCAGTAGGGATAGAGAACTCAATCCTTCAGGGCAGCTGCATTAACCCCAAGTTTCCTTTCTCTTCCGTCATTTTGCATTTCACATCTTTTAAGTCCTACAACAAATAAACAGTGTAATGTCTGTCAGAGTTGCAAATTATTACAGATTCCTACTGAGTTAACAAAATAACCAACTATACTAGTAAATTCTTTCCCCAGATGGATCACCCACAGAACTGAGTGAGGTACCTTCCTAACCTATAGAGCCAAATTTGCTTGCACCAGTTCCAGAGAGACACTGAGATCTTTCATTTCAGATTCTGCCAAGGGACTGAAGGTGTGCTTCCAACACATCTTTTTATTCTGAAAGACCATTAAATCCAAAATAAAAATACCAAAGCTACTGTAAAACAGCTACTGCTTTCCCAACAGCCTGGTGACTCTCCTGATATAGTGCCACCCCTTCAGTGGTGAACCAGTTCATTAACACTGAAAGGTTAAAAATACTTTGCAAAGTAAATAAATAGAAAGTAAGAACGGCAGTAACAATCACTAATGACTTGGCTATACCACTACCTACTAATATCACCAATCATCAGAAACAGTTCTACATCTGCTTTCTCATTTGGCCTTCACAGTTTGCAATGTTCATAGGGAAGCTAGTACTTCAAAAAGGCTGAAACACTAAAATGAACTCTTCATTACTTCAAAAATCTACCAAAGTCTTTGCCTCAAGAAAAACTAACTCAGTACAATGTGATGAAAAGGCACCTTTCAGCTGCAATTCCACTTCTTCTAAATTGTATTTTGTATTAAAAACTGTATTAGGATACTAATATCCTACTCTTAGAGGAGAGCTATCCATAGTCTTCAACTATAAAACTAAGCTGAAACCATGAGGCACTGACAATAAATTATATGTATCTCCTGAAGGAATGCATAGATAAAATCTGCTTTCAAATGAGGAAATTACCTAGTGAAGAAAACAGCATTTTTGATTCACAACTATTTTCAACACAGGTTTATTAGTTTTTAATAAAAAAATCACAACTTCACAAGTTTTAAAAAACATTTCATATAAAAAAACCGTGGAGAAGGTGGGGGGCAATACCCCTACTACTATTTCATATCTTCAATTTTTTCAGAAATTTAAAATAGAGGGAATAAAGGCAAAAGCTCAAAGCTCTTAAAAGCAGCTATTTCTTTTGCAAGACCAATTCAACCACGAAGATTCATTACTTCTGTGAAATTCTGTATTAAGAAGCTAATTAACTAACACTACAAATTAAATTTAAGGTAATTACCCCATAGTTTTTAAACTGATTAGTACAAAGGGAGTAAAGTTACCTACAGCAGAGGTTTTGGGGTCCTTAGAAGAGCATTAGTAATGAAAACACTCTGCTTTCCTCACATTCTTTTGTTTTGCCTAAATGTGTTAAACTTTTCCATGTAAGAACATGAAGCGGAAGAAATAAAAAACAAGACATGGCTGAATGACACCTTAAACTATTAAATATCAACCCGGAAGTTTGGGGGTTTTTTTCCCTGTTTGAATTGTTTGTTAAGAAGCAGTAACCCTTGCCTTACCAACAAAATTCTCAGACAAAGTTGCCATATTCTACAAAAAGAACCTAAACAAAATACTTTATGTCTGGTAATCTGAAAGCGTTGTCTGTAAAGAGTTTGAGGAAGTGTCTTAAGTGGATACATATGAAAATTAATAGTTTCATTTAAAAAATTAAAAAGCAGAGTTACTTTCAAGCAGAATCACTCTATTACAACAATCAAATGCTGCCCAATTTCAAATAACAAGCCCAAACCTCACAGATACTTATAAACAAAGTCAATATTATTTCTGTAAAACTGAATATTGTGAAACAACTGCAACTGTTCCTACTGAACTTTACCAGGACTACCACAGTCGAGGTGTATTTCTCAAGTACTTCTTTCACTAGGGTATTTGTTTAAACAATCCTCTCACCTCCTGACACACCTGTTAGCCAGAGAAATTATATAAGTTAAATATAACCACATTAAAAAGAAAAAACAAAAACACAAAACCAAGGTAGTTAATTTTAACCTGGATCATTTCCTCAAGCTAGTTATGGGACACAATTTCAGAAAGTATTGTGCTGGTGCAGCTGGAGCAAGGAAGAAGCAGGCCAGGTCAAGTCAGTACTGCCACTAAAAGAACTGCTTGTCAACCAGTGATTTAGGAAGTCATCTAAGAAAAAAAACCCTACTTTAAGGATTTAGAGGATGAGGTTGTATGATCAACCACTCAGTTTCTACATGCAGCTTCATATTCCAGACAAAACCATATCTGACTTTCCCTGTAGCTCTTGGTAAATTAACTCTTACCAGGACATGAAAGCAACAGCCTTACAAAAATCTCACTGCACATATGTTCGATTAGTTCAAAATACTCCTCCCCATGGAAAAAAACCCAAAACATTTCCAACTCATGTCGAGGCCTAAAGTAGCTGGAATTTGAAAGTGAAACCAACCAGAAATCCTGATCCACCTTAACCCAAACACAGAATTTAAGTACCACGGATTTCCAGTCCCTCGCTGGTCATATTTCACACCTGCATGCACGGAGTATTTACCACACTGAGTTTAAGGCCGCAGTAACTCGAAAAAGGACCGGGGCTACTTAGACTCCCTCAGGTTTTACGAGCGCGAACACGCTGCAGCTATCGCAATAAAGTTATCAGAACCAAAGAAAAAAAAAGGGGGGGAAAAATAAAGAAAAAGCTTACGAAGTGCATACGCAACCCCGCAGCTCCAGCCCACCTGCCGCAGGCAGAGCGCGGGGCACGCTCTCGCCACCGCCCGGAGCCCGAGGCCCCGCAGAGCTGTCCCGCCGCGGGGAGGGCCCGGGGCCCAGCGGGCACCGACCGCCGCCCGCCCGCCGTGTAAACACCCGCGCTCCGCAGGGCCGCCGCGGAAACCTCCCCCGCGCGTGGGGCGGCGGGGCCGGGCGCGTCCCCCCG